>JAQQZZ010120656.1:0-14607 GCA_030265115.1 Mopalia vespertina
TACAAATGAACTACGTTACAGCTGCGTACGTATATGGAAAATGCAGCAAGAAAACAAAGGCAATAGAAATTGTAGGCGGATATTTTAAAATTTACAGAAATTAGAACTTTGCACTTTATTCGTTCATACATGAAGTTATAAAATTGCTGAAATCCAAAACTCATACGCATTAAATAAATTTGTTTTGTTTTGTTATCCTCTACTTTAGAGCTTACACCCTAAACAATACTACGATAGGTATAGGTAACCTATTGTGAAATAAATGATTTGGATTAATTCCGGGCCAGACGGTGAACTTAATGTGCGTGTTTGGGGTTCACGCAACACCCACTAGAGGGACGCTTCTAGATAGTTACATCCCCCAGGTCAAGAATTAAATTTTTAAAAGATCCTTCTGACATATAGGCGATCAATTCCTCTCATGCCAACAGCAGTTCCCGATCATCTTTGCATTTTATCGAGCCCTGGTCAATTAAGTATTGGAAGTAATTAATTCATGTTACATCACCTGTAATTAATTACATATTGGAGGTAAGTCATGTGACGTCACCTGTAGTCAATTAAGTATTGTAAATAATTAAGTCATGGGACATAACCTGTAATTAATTACATATTAGAGGTAAGTCATGGTACATCACCTGTAGTCAATTAAGTATTGTAAATAATTAAGTCATGGGACATAACCTGTAATTAATTACATATTGGAGGTAAGTCATGGTACATCACCTGTAGTCAATTAAGTATTGGAAGTAATTAAGTCATGTCATCTGATCGTGTCCATGGCTCTGCTTTAGTATGTTTTTAGCCTGCTTTTATTTTCATGGAAACAAATTAAAATTCTTTTTTTTTCTCCCTAGAAACAACATTAAAGGTGCTGAAGATGAGTTTGACAGAATTCTCACTCACAAAGTTTTACCAGCTGTTTGGAATCAGTAAAGTAAAGTCTGCCGCTGTGAGCGCATTCAGAACGAGTTACCGTGATCGGTCTTTTACCATGGCTCCTCCAGACCATGAAAAAATGACCTTGTGTTCGTTGGAGGTCATTTCTGATGCTCTCCTGGAAATTATGGAGGTCAGTTCTCTCTCATTTTTTTGGTCTGTTGTTATATTAACTACGTGAACAAAATTTTGTTGTCCTTGAATAATGACATCTTAAAGCAGACCTAATTCATCAACTTCTATTCAGGAAAATTGTACATTTATGTGTTCCATCCAGTGATTTCATTAAATGAACCAAATGTGAAAAAAAATCCTACAAAGTTCCACAGGGGGCTTGTGGATGAACATTAGCACTTAAGGAACAAAAAGTGATTGGATGAGCCATTATGCTGCCCTGGTGCTCTTGGCCCTAAGGGGCAACATGAATGTACATATAATCTGTTTGTGGTGTCTTTATGTTGTGTACTGTGTTTGTTGTCACATCAGATGGCACCCTGTGAGTTGAGGGAAATAAACTTCAGTATGGTCTAAAAACCTCGATCAAACATACCAATATTAAAAAGACACTGAAAATGTTGAAATAGAGATGAATATAGTGTTTTCCTCTGTGTTTTCTTGACAGGCTTGTATGAAAGATGTGCCTAATTGTGAGTGGTTACAGCAGTGGACAGTACTGGCTAGAAGGTAACACAAATACTGCTATATGTATTTTTATTAATATAGGAAGAAAAGTGTGCATGCCTCCATGGGGCATTGAACTCAGTGTCTAAGACTCTTCTGTCTCAGCTACATCGTCTCTTTATACCATTGCCCTCTGGCTTAAGAGCTGTGGTTTAGTCGTTAGCGTGTCGACCTACCTATCGTATCGGTCTGTCACCCTCAAGTATATGAGTGTCACATGATGTGGCTCTGGCAATCATGGGGGTGGGGTTTTTTTTTACAGGATTTCCTCCCAGTTTTCAACCATATTTACTACTTACCATTACTACTGTACTGTTCACAGGATCGAGTTTGCCTGTCACAGGAATTGGCTCTGACAATCGTGAGGGTAGATTTTACAAGGTTTCCTCATGGTTTTCCACCATTATTAGGCAAGGAACACTGAAGTGTACAATCCGTCGTCATATATGTGAAATGTTCTTGAGTACGACGTTAAATCCCAATCAAACAAACAGACGATCAACCACATTTGAGCAAGGAAGGAACAGTGTGAAGTGGACAATCCATCATCATATATGTGAAATACCCTTTAGTAGGAATTTAAACCCCGAGCAAACAAACAAACCCTAGAGGTCTACAGGCAATATATGACAAGCGTAATCTGATTCCCTTTAAGCTCTCTAGGAAGAGCAATATCAACACTGATCAATGATTAATTGATTATGTTTTATATCACGTATCTGAATTGAAATTTAAGTAACATTTGTGAGTATTTTCTTTTGTACCTGTAAATTGACGTATGTTTGTAGATTTGCCTTCCAGTACAACCCAGCTCTTCAGCCACGAGCTATCATTGTGTTCGGATGTATCAGTAAGACCGTCACGGATTCAGAAATCAAACAACTGCTCCGTATTATGATGAAGGTAATCCATGCAAGTTACTGAGCCTTTGTCTTACTTTAATTTAATGCAACTTGTGGAGTCTGACATAAGTTCTCTGTGTGATTCAAGTTGTCTGTCTCACTGTTGTTTGGTTGACTTGGTTGTCTGTGATTCAGGTTCTCTCTGTGGATTGAGTTGTCTGTGTATATTGCTCGAGGTTTGTGTGATTTGCATTGCCTTGTGATTCAGGTTTGTCTGTTTGGATTGGGCTGTCTTTGTGGCTTAAAATTACATGTACTGTAGACCATGTATTGCACCGGACCAGTTTGTCTTTGTTTACAGTATGGTTGTAATTAACATTTCAAATTATCAACCTGTCTGAAAATAGCTTGTGACTTGATTTTCTGGCACCACCGCCCTTAAAGTGAAATAACCCTACACAAAACACCAAAACAAATTGATGTCATAATTGAAGAGTTTTACCCTCAGAGAGAATGCTGAAAGAGTTATGTATACTTCCCGTAACAAAACAGCAGCCGCTGTTGTTGCCTAACTTTATTTGTACATCATTGCTGTTCTGCTTATGTATTATGGTGGTTAAAATGTTTTAGATTGTCTGTTTGTTAAAGTGAAGAACCTATTGTACATTTAAGTTGTACTGTTTTCAGGCATTGGAGTCGTGTAGTGATATCACTTTATTGGAATCCATAGTGATGTGTCTGACCCGATTACAGCCATTACTCCACCCAGTAAGTACATGTACATCAATTTTGGACATCATCCAGTGCTTCAGATAAAATGTATTTTGAATGTTGTCCCTGTTTATAGGATTAGACTTTCAGTTAGACCAAATCATCAGGTATTATGATCAATACAGGCAGAAAGTTAAACAGTTTTGTCAATATATATTTTTTTCTCATTTTGTTACTTGATTATTTTCGGTTCTGACATAATAAAGAAAATGTTCAACTACTCAATTATTTTTTTTTATTATTATTGGGTGGGAGGGAGGGGTGAAGGCTTGGGGTATTTGTCATTCCTGCAATTACCAAGCCTGTCTTATAATGAAGCATATTTGTTGACAATTGTTTTTCTTTAGGAATCCGACATCCACAAGTTTTTGTTCTGGGTGGCAATCTCCGTCTTACAGCTGGACGAGGTTTCTCTTTATGCTGCCGGGATGGCATTACTGGAACAGAACCTCCACACACTGGATACTCTTCGCATCTTTGAACACAGAGTATGAAAATTGTTTGGGTTTTTACTATAAGTTTAACATATCTGGGAGGCCGCTATCATTTTAGAGCAATACATGACTTGATAATAGTGCTAGTCCTGGTATGGAACAATAACATCAGTTCCGCTTTTTAAATTAACTAATTACCGGCTATGCTAATTCTATTGCAAGTGCAATACAGATGGTTGTCTTCGAAAATATGCAATAAAAATAATAAGTTAAGTCGAAAAACAGTTGTCTTTCCCTTTAACCAGCAGTGTCCTCTGTGGGAACAAAGGGAGATAATTCAGAGTAGCATTTATCAGGGTTAATAGTCAGTCATTTACACCCTTTTATTTGGAAATTTATTCACATTGTTTTAAGCCATTTTGATAAATTGTTACGTTTTTCAGATTAAAGAGGAATATACATATATAGCAATATACCCTAAATCACCTAAAAATTCATCCATAAAATTGCTACTTTGGAAGCTATTTTAAAGGCTTGGAAATTGTGTCTGAAAGTCAGATGATTGATTTCCCAGTTAGAAAGCATCAACATTTCTCAGAAAACATAGATTTGTCTGTTAACATGCTGTAATATTGTCACAACGAGCAAAAATGTAAGCAAAAATTGTTGGTTTTTTTCCAGACATTGGAAGAAGTCATGATGAAGACGCGAGAGGTGTTAGAATGGCATTTTAAACAACTCGACCATTCTATGGGTCTCAGCTTTAAAAACAATTTCAACTTTGCTCTTGTTGGCCATCTGCTCAAAGGTGTGTTTAAAATGTGTTAATGATTTCCCCAGAGTAGAATTTTACATGTCGTTATTTTCACCTTAAGTGAATTTTGCAAAAGTGTTTTTAACATATGATATTATTTTCTCCAAAGGTGAGTTTAATATACGTGTATGCTAATGTTTTCCCCAATACATACATTGGGTTGGGAGGGAGCTTCCTGATGCCCCAGGCCCAGTTGCTCGAAAGATGATTAGCCTCTGACACCAGATCAAAACCCTTAATATCGGGTTAGAGATAGACTTTTAACATGGCATGACATCATCTAATAGCTGATTAAATATAATAGTGCGTAGAGTAACAGGTCCCTGGTGCTCTTAAAGCTAAGAGACATCATGAAGCCGATCTGTTTGTGATGTCTTTGCTTTGCGTCATGTGATTGTCAATTAATTTCCTTCACTCATTGGGCTGGCACGCCGTTATGTGAGTGGAATAACCTTAAGTACAGCGTTAAACTCCAATCAAACAAACTATTGATATTCCCCAAAGTTGAGTTTAAGATATGTTATTGATATCACCAATGTGTCATCCCCCCAAGTTCTCTGGCCAATAGTCAGTATCTTTTATCAGTACAGTTACAGAAGCGTTGTCATCTATTAACAAATAAGTCCTGCGGGTGGTTGGAGGGAGCTCCATGTTGCCCTGATGCTTTCAGAGCTAAAGGGGAACAGGAAGCCGATTTGTTTGTGGTGTCAGTATTGCGTCCTGTATTTGTCCCGTCTTGTCTTTGTTTGTTGCCAGTGGTGTCGAGGGTGGTTTCCTTCATCCATTGGGCTGGCATGTCGTCATATAAGTGAATACCCATGAGTACGACGTTAAACCCTTATCAAACAAACAAACGAACAAATAATTCCTCACATAATGGTTGTGTTGAGCTGTTTTACTGTCATATTACTGGGGTGTTCTTGCCAGCAGAACTCTTACAGGACTATAACACACCAATCAATCCATCATGTGGATCAAGGGCTTCTTTTTGGCATTAATTATGTTCTTTACAGCGGACTTACTCACAAGTCTTGCGAATTAAAATTGCACACATTGTCTGAATGCACATCATGTTGTGGACTTGTATTTTTGTCTGACAGTCAAGGACATCTAATTTGTATTGATTGCAGGATTTCGTCACCCAACAGCGACAATGGTGTCAAGAACAATCCGTGTGTTAAATCAACTTTTGGCTATATCAGTGAAACCCATTAACAGGTAATTGGTTAAGAGGTGTACAAGGGGGGGAGGTCAATTTAACACACTGCTTACTTTTACATTTTTTTTTTTAAATTTCATACAACATTACAGGTCAGAAAATGTTAAATGAACAAATATCATTGGGTGGTTTAATTACTCTGGTAGTTGTGCCCATGGTATACATTTTTTACCTGTTCTTCTGATATGCACTAGAAGCTATGGTTCAGTGGTTAGCGTGTTAGGTTACTGATTCTCCTTCCACGAAGTGCTCCAAGGATCAAGCCCCTGGTCGACCTCAGGTGTTTGAGGGAGTCACACGATGTGGCTCTAGCAATTGTGGGGGTGGTTTTTCCAATTTTTTTCTAGTTTTTACATGGTATTGAAGTTTGGCAAAGCACGGAGTGGACAGTTTGTCACCATTGAAGTGAAATACCCTTGAGTCTCTCTAAATGTGCACTTTTAGATTTAATCATTTGACATATTTGTATGAAACAAATGCTGTATATTTGTCAACTGATGTGAGCAAGAAATAAACTTTTTTTTTTTCTTTAGAAAGTTATTTTACTTACGCTTAGCATCACTTTTAATTAGAAGTAAGGTTTTGCTAAATAAGAAGAAGAAGAAAAAGATTATTTAGTTAAAGACTATTGTGATATGTGAGTATGAAGTTATGACTTATGACAACTTTACAAAACAATCTTGTTACCTAATGGAAACTATGGTTCCCTGCCAATCCTTTAACTTTGCAGGTTGTTATTTGTAATATATAGTTTGGTATTATTTACTTTTGCACAACCAACTACCGTACATGGGAGGTTACGGTATCGATCTACTGAGCCTACTTCCATTTACTATTCCACATCAACCTTAGGTATGTGAGTGCGTCACATGATGTGGTTTAAGCAATAGCAGGGGGGTTGGGGGGAGGAGGAGTTATATATCGGTTTTCCACCTGATTAAGGTAAGACAGCGTGTGAAGTGGACAATCTATCATCCTGACGTTAAACCCCAATCAAATAAACTAACAAATTAAATTCTAGAAATCACAATGATCCTACTTGGCCTTGAATTAACAATGTTTTTAGTATTATCTTGGAACTACCATATTACCCATCATTTGCTTAAAAAGTTTTAAAATTTTGTTTTCTGTTGTTTCAGGGATAAATTTGAAGTCACTCCACAAACAGTACCATACCTAGCAGGTATTTCAAACTTTATTTGTAACAATATTTTTTAACTCCCATTTCTATGTGATATTAAGGGTAGATTCCCTCATCTCTTTGGCTGAGAAGCCGTCGGATGCGTGATATAAAACTTACGTAAGACATAAAACCTAGTTGAAAACAAACTCTTTTTCTGGAGAAAACAAATTTTCTAAACAAAGTAATAATAATGTTTTTTTTTTTCACCTGTAGCTTTAGTGTCCGTGTCGGAGGAAGTTCGAAGCCGGTGTCATTTACAGCACAGGACTGTACAGTATACCATGACGGAGTCAGCGTCCAATGACAGCATTAATGGGGATCTATCTCAACCATCTGTTACAAGCCCTGGATCTCAACCTTCAGGCCAGACATCGCCACCCCAGGCACACCCACCAGTCATTCCAGCCCACACGTCTAATGAAGTTGCCCCAGTGAACCCTGTGTTGTCCGCACGTAGACAGAGTACCCCCTCACAAGCACCCATCCAACCCCTGTTAACAGCCCAACTAACCTGCCCCTCTCAGGGCGCTTCACCCTTACGTCAGTTGTCTGATGGCCCCACCTTGATTTCCCCTCGCAGACAAAAGAGCTGTGACCTCATAGATCAAAATGCTGTGGTAGCTGCCAGACTACAGAAAAATACTCAGGTGTCACAGTCTCAGGTAAGTTCATCTTCTTTCCTTAACTAAGGAATGCAAAAGAATGTTGGTTGAACTTAGAAGGAACCTGTCAATATTCTTTCTGTATTATTGTTTATTTTATCCATTCAATATCTTTCAAATACAATCCACATAATATCAATATTATAAATGACCAATAAAATATGTTTGCTAACCACCTTAGCATTATATATATTTAGATAAAGTGTTTGAAACTGAAACACAAGATCAACCCAGCTTTTTTCAATATAAATTTTCATGTAAATATTTGTCAAATTTTTATAAAGAACATCTTCTTATGGAATAAATACATTCTTCTCAAATCTTATTATCAGGGTTTTTAATGTCAATAATGACATTTAAACACAGGATCAAGTCAGCTCTTTGCAAAAGAAATGTAACATTAGAGATTTTCATGTTTGCAAGTCATCATTTTATAAAGAACAAATTCACGGGGGAAGAATTCTGATCTTGTCCTGTGGAATATTATAAGCGTAATAAATGTCAGTGTTATAACTGACTATGTATAATTGGAGGGTACTTTGATATTGACAGCGGAGGATTTGGATGGAGTTTCCTGTTGCCCTGGTGCTCTCTGATCTAAGGGGCAACATCAAGCCAATCTGTTTGTGATGTCTTTGTATTAAGTCCTGTGTTTATCCTGTATTTGTCCTGTCCTGTCTTTGTTAGTCGGCAGTGGTATCGAGGGGAATACCTTCACTCATTGGGTTGGCAGGTCGTCATGTGAGCCTTAAGTAGGGCATTAAACCCCAATCAAGCAAACAATAAATCTATAAAATACATGTTTTTTTGTTGTCTGGTCCTGATAATCGTTTGATGAAGTGTGATTGTAATTCTTGTTTTTACAGCAACATATCAACATATCAACGGCTAATCCCAAATCATGGAAGAGCCTCGATCTGGAGTCCAACCCTGTTAAACCCTCGCTTTTTAAAACTCGCAGCAGTTCCATGCCCACGCCTGATTCTAAAAGACTGATGGCTGCTGGGAAGGGAGACACGGCGGATGTTCAGAGCAGTCGAATCTCCGTATCCAATGAGAAAAACATCTTATTGGACCCTGAAATCTTGACGGATTATCCCACCCAAGCTTTCGTTCTCACGGTCTTGGTTAGTTCTGGACTTCTCTACAGATTTACTGCCAGTATTCTTAGTGTATGATTCCAAAATAACCAATGAAATAAGATTGATCCAACTAGATAATTGTCCCTGTTAAATTTATAAAGCTAATCCCATAGGTTAAATGCATCCACTGGCTTTCATGATATGGGTAGTGTATTCTGATTGAAGCCATCCTGCCTTAATCTTGGAAGATTAGTTTTCCAACAGAGCGTAACATTTCTGGTCCTAATTTATATTTGATTCAGATAAATTATTATTTAAATGTTCAAGTTTTCTCTGTATTTTTTAACGAAGACCAGCAACAAAATGTACATGTGACTGAAATACAGTTATGGGAATATGCTATTGGCTTTTTAAAATGTGTATTTTTCTTCTTTTTTCCCATAAAAATCTCCAAACTGTTTGACTGTTTTAGGCGACACTGGTGAGAAATACCACAGATGAGAATGAGGCGAGAATTTTGTATGAATATTTAGCTGAGGCCTCTGTTGTGTTTCCAAAAGTTTTTCCCGTCATGTAAGTTTCTCCTGTCATGTTAAGTTCTCCTGTCATGTAAGTTTCTCTGTTCAGATTAAAATGGCTGACATCCATTGTCTCTAGCAGAATGGTCCAGCTTGTGCTCATATAGTCTAGATTCTTCTCATTTCTAAAACCGTGTTTGATCCCCACTGACTATCGGTATGTGACTTGTGGGTCAGCAACCCCTAAAAGATTTCTTGGCTTTTACAGTTTCCCAACCACAATGCAATTATGCATGGCAATGATCAGCAATGAGCATGGCCAGTGACAAAAAAGGGAGATAATTATGATACTCATACATAACTGGTAGTGTTCCCTATTTCATTTACAACGACAACAGGATTTAAATATTCAGTCATAGATGGCACTGCCTGTTATATGACTAACAGATTTAACTCCCTTTTTTGTCTGGGCCAAAATCATAGGGATTTAATTTTAATTGTCTACAATCTCTCTTCTACAATGTCTCATCCGGACAGAAGTAGCACAAGCCTTGAACCCGGTCACACAGGATTTGATTGACTGATTGGTGTTTTACGCCGTGCTTAAGGGTATTTTACTTATATGATGGTGGCTATTCAAATAATAATTGACACCAGCACAACCATAAAATGTGAAGTGTTTTGATGCCGTTGGAAATCTCATAGTGTTAAGCACAAACGGGATTTGAAAAGCATGCCTTTGTTAACTTCAAGTTTTAATCGCAGTTATTAAAAGTTTACCTATTAATTATAATGAAAACTGTGAACATATGAGCCGTTTTAAATATTCTCTTTTTATAGAAAATTGTCAGGATGAAACTTAAAAGTATGGACTAGGTAATTGATATGTAGTGGCATTTAAATGGACTGATTCAGGGTGGAGATTACCAAAACATGATTTCATATAGGTACATAATCTACAGTGTTAGGGTCTACAGAAATGCCTGTTTATGTGCCTGCTTTCTCTAATCCTTAAAGACAACACCTTGGCAAGCCTGGTTATATACACATTTTGTTAAAGTTTAGGCTTCATTCAGTTTAGTCATTTAATTTTTGGTATCCATAGTTATCGTCATTCTAACTTTTTTGCATGTTGAAAGTGTGGAAAATCTGTCTCAGTACTGAGATTTAATTTTCTTCTTTTCTTTGTATTTTTTAACAGCCACAGTTTACTGGATTCAAAAATCACGAATGTGTTGTCGTTGTGCCATGATCAGGTGATACTGAATGCAGTACAGTGTATAATACAGAACATGATAGCCTGTGAGGATTCCTCTCAGCAAACACTGGCTAGTCTGCAAGGTGAGCCACATTCTACCCAAACAAATTGTTTTATCACATCAAGTTCCATCTTCAATTCTAGTCCAACAACTTTTTTTTATCACATCAAGTTCCATCTTCAATTCTAGCCCAGCAATTTTTTTTATCGCATCAAGTTCCATCTTCAATTCTAGCCCAACATATTTTTTTTATCACATCAAGTTCCATCTTCAATTCTAGCCCAACAAATTTTTTTTAGCACATCAAGTTCCATCTTCAATTCTAGCCCAACAAATTTTTTTATCGCATCAAGTTCCATCTTCAATTCTAGCCCAACAAATTTTTTTTATCGCATCAAGTTCCATCTTCAATTCTAGTCCAACAAATTTTTTTTATCACATCAAGTTCCATCTTCAATTCTAGCCCAGCAATTTTTTATATCGCATCAAGTTCCATCTTCAATTCCAGCCCAACAAATTCTTTTTATCACATCAAGTTCCATCTTCAATTCCAGCCCAACAAATTTTTTTTATCACATCAAGTTTCATCTTCAATTCTAGCCCAACAAATTTTTTGTATCACATCAAGTTCCATCTTCAATTCCAGCCCAACAAATTGCTTTTATCACATCAAGTTTCATCTTCTCTAGACAAGAGTTTTTATCTGAGCTACTCTACAATATAATCCTTGGTGGATTAAGCACATATAAATCAGAATTACAGCTACGCCCCTTGCGGATAAAGTGACCAAGCTTATGTTTAATGTTATACTGCATTTTCGAAAATGTGTTCAAATTTGTAAAGCACTATCGGCATATATACAGAGATTTGGTGTCCTTAGAGATGGATACATATGCAATACTCTCATTGAGTTGGTTGATTATTCTAAACATAGACATCTCTACGACAGTTTGTTTTCTTTATAGTAAAAGCTGTCTTGCCCTCGACATCTGAATAAGGGCAGAATGTTTCAACTACAACAATACTATATTTGCTTAGCATTGGAGGAACATCACTTTGCCAACAGTGATTTATTAATGTAACTATATATTGTTGGTGTCTTTACTTAGCACTGGAGGAATATTAACTTTCCAACATTATGCAAATACTACACATCTTGGTTGTGCAAGTGTTAATTATTGTTGGAACACACGCTGTCATATAAGTGAAATACCCTTAAGCATGGCATAAAACACCAATCAATTAATCAATCGATCAATTTATTCTTGTCTTGTCATTTGGTGGTTTTCTTCACCCATGGTCCTAGATAAAAGTATTATAAGAGTATTATTAACTTCAAAGCCAATATTGCCTGAATTTTTGTATTAAATAATTATAGAGAACTATGTTATCTTTCTAATGTCTTCCGGTTGTTTAAAAAATGGGGAAGACCCTTAAATGTGACTTTAAACAAAAAAAATTCCATAAATCTTTCTTTACTTATATTTGCAGCTATTGGTTTCGGAGGCTTATGGAGATTTGCTGGTACATTTACAAAGGTAAACATTACTTCTCTTCTACCCCCCCCCCCCCTCCCACACCCCCACAATGTTTATGTGTTGCCCATTTGTGTGCCATTTGGGTGTTTAATCACCTTTGTGTCGTTATTCATCTGGGAATTCGTATAGTAAGTGAAAATTATTTGGCCAAACTTGACTGAGTAATATAAAAGTCAAATAATCTTTTTGAACGCATAGCCATTTTTGTTGGATACCTTTTGCCATAAACCTTTCAAAAAAAATTATTCAACCCCAGCATTGTGTATTGCAGCAAAGGTCACTCTCTATTAATGTCAAAAATCACCCGCCTTCAGACAGTGCTTTTGTTAAATTTTACAATAAACTGGAGTGATATCTGTCATAATACATGGACTGTTGTTGAATAATCTCTTTCTCTCAGAAACCAAACATGGAAAAAGACTTTATCGATGCTAGCTTTCAACCATTTTTAAGCGGACAGTTGGTAGGGAGCTTCCTGTTGCCCTGGTCCTCTCAGAGAGGCAACTATTAGCCCATCTGTTTGTAATGTCATCATTTTTCGGATTGTGCTTGTCCTGTCTTGTCATTTTGTGGTTTTCTTCACCCATGGTCCTAGATAAAAGTATTATAAGAGTATTATTAACTTCAAAGCCAATATTGCCTGAATTTTTGTATTAAATAATTATAGACAACTATGTTATCTTTCTAATGTCTTCCGGTTGTCCTCATAGCTAAGGGTCAACGTAAAGCATATCTGCTGTGGCATTGTCTTGTGTCTTATTATTGATCTACATGTACCTTGTCAGGAATGCCGAGGGTGGTTTGCATTGCCAAGTAGGCTGATATGCCCTCATGTAAATGAAGTAAGCATAAACATGGCATTAAACCCCAATCAAACCAACAAACTACTTCTATTAATCCATCAGTTTTTTTTTTAAACAAACAAATGCCGTGGTATTTTTTTCAGTCTGCTCAAAATGGCGATACGGCTGCTCTGTTTGTGAATTGTTTGGAGGCGATGGTTGAGACATGTCTCCCTGGTGATGACCTAGATGTTCAGAATCCCTACCCGAGCTCCCTGGGGATTGCGCCACACCTCAACCTCTCCTGCTCCATGTCGAATATCAGCGTGGGCAGCCTCCACTCACCCACTGACAAAGATTCCGTCGACGGACTTAGTACGAGCGGGCGTTTACGGCATGGGTCCGCCGCTCATATTACCAAAACACGACCTGGCAGTTTAAAACGCAAAGACAGCAAAAAACTGTTCAATCCGTTAGATTGATGTGATGAAAATATGGTAGAGTTATCTGCAGCCTGCCACGAGACATTAACAGCATTAGCATAAATGTTCTTTAGACTGTTATTGAATCAAGAGGGCGACGCTCATATTTGGTGAAAAAATTGCTGGTGTTGATCACCATGGAAACACTTTATTGGAACAACTTACATGTACTACATAAACTTTCAGATGGCAATGCCTTTATTTTCATTCATATCTCTTTTGACTGACGATAGTTTTACAAGATTCTTTTTAAATAATTTTTTGGCATATTTTAGTATTTTCGTACAAGAGTAATTTTGTTTTTGATTAATTGACATAAATTATTGTCATTTGCATTCCTGTTAGAAACATATCTCAGTTGAGCCTTTCTACATTATGTATAATTTACAGTGTATCTTTTAAGCCTAATGTTGTTTCTGTTTTGTTTTGAAATGTCATTCAGGTATCGTAATCTAATAGATTTTAAATGTCGTTCTGGTCATCTGATAGATTTTACACATTTTAGATTTGCTCAGTTAATGCGGTGTATAATACTGGTAAAATGCTATAAGTATAAAGCTATAAGTATAATGCTATAAGTATAATGCTATGAGTATAATGCTATAAGTAGTCAGCTATAAGTATAGTACTATTAGTATAATGATATAACCATAAAGCTTTGAGTATAATGCTATAAGTACATGTATAACACTGTAAGTATAACACTGCAAGTAAAATGCTACAAGTATAATGCTATAAGTATACTGCTATAAGTATAATGCTATAATTATACTGCTATAAGTATAATGCTATAAATGCAATGCATAATACTGTATTGTAGTTAAAAGTACAATCTACATTCTCCAGCACCTTATGTTGACTGGAATACTTAACTTCTGCTGAAGAAATAAATATTCAACATTTATTATTTTGTAGAAGACAACATTCATTTCAGTGATTTTGGGTTTTTGTAGCAAATCCTGGATCAATAGGTATTTGCAGAAAAAAGAAGTTTAGCAGGTTTTTATAACATTAAAGAGTATTAAACTGTTAGTTGAACAGATAATTGGCAAGGGCTGGAGATGATTCGTAGAAACTCGGGTCATTCGAAACAGCCCTATCCCTCAGGTCTCTGGGAATCTCTGAAAACAGCCCTCTTAATCCTTGATCTTCACTAATTTTTTTTCCCCTCATAAATACTGCATTAAACCTCAATCAAACAAACACACTTTCTGATAAAATTAACCGACGTTAAACCTCAATCAAACAAACACACTTTCTGATAAAATTAACCGACGTTAAACCTCAATCAAACAAACACACTTTCTGATAAAATTAACCGACGTTAAACCTCAATCAAACAAACACACTTTCTGATAAAATTAACCGACGTTAAACCTCAATCAAACAAACACACTTTCT
>JAQQZZ010120667.1:0-14606 GCA_030265115.1 Mopalia vespertina
GTAACGGCGAAATAGCACAGCCTTGTCTTACACCACGTGATAAACTTATTTGATTGGTCACATGACCATTAACAATACTTTTACTGGACATGTCATGTACAATAGTTCCACCCATTTACAGAAAACAGGGCCGAAATTAAACTTATTCAAACATTTACGGAAGAAATTCCATCCGACTCTATCGAGAGCTTTTTCTTGATCTAAGTTAACAAAACATACATTTAGGCCTTTCTGCTCTATATCGTCTTGTATATTTCTAAAAAATGAAGATTTTCAAAAATTAATCTCCCGGGAATATCACAGGTTTGATCCATGTCTACAACAATATCGATTTCACATTTAAGTCTATTACACAATGCTTTAGACAGTATTTTGTAATCGACATTTAGTAGGCTGATGGGCCGCCAGTTCTCAATTGACTTGGCCTGGCTTGGGTCCTTGCAAATTAAAGTGATCAAACCCTCTCTCTGACTTGAGACCAAACAACCATTTGCATAATACTGGTTAATAACCTTTACAAAAGTATCGCCAATAACAGACCAAAAGCATTTATAGAACTCAGCTGGAAGTACCCATCACTGCCATGCTCCCAATGCACCGTCACAGTCATAAAAAAAGAACCAGCTGGCAAAAGGTTCCAGTCACCAAATCTCGTTAGTAATAAGAAAAAATTTCAAAAGTTTGCAATTCCGTATGTCTGAAGTTCAGCTACATTTCGCAGTTACGTATTTCTTGACGACTTGACTGGGAGCCTATAACAACGCCCAATCGAATCTTGGGCAAATATTTTTGTAATTTAATCTGTTGGTACTTGCACTTATATTTGTTTTAGTATTATTAGGTATTCATTAACGTTAGTGTCATTTCGTGTCCGCTTCGTGTTGAAGACTCCACAGCACCGTTAGTAGATCATGTATTTGACTAACATATTTGGAACTTCTCCCAAGAAACCGTTAAGTATCTGCATATGTAAAACACATTAGACGCAAATGTGCGTGATAAGTCGTTACGGCGCTACAATGTACACTCTATATTAGAATGAGGGAATCTGGAGAACACCAAAAAAATAGATTCAGAATACATGCAAACTGTTTTTAAAAAAACCCTAAAAAAACCAAACAAACAAAAAAAAACAAGAAAATCACACGTAGTCATGCGAACGATGCTCCATAAAGAATAAATTGGTAAACCAAATTACTGAACATCACGCAAATATTATCATCGACTTTCTGTCCATCGTGCACATGTCCATAGTTATAAAATACAGCATGTACATTGATTGCAAATCAACGTCTAGATATGATACCATCATTTCAATCTCTGAATATCATTCGTAACGAAATTTCTTTTGTATCTGTCATTTCTGTTTCTGTCATGAAACGATTGATAGTTCAGCTACATCAAAGAATAATAAATACTGATTGCAGCTAATTACATCAGAATGTGAATAAAATAACACATCTTATTTAACATCGATTCGGTAGTTAAGGTTAGTTTAATGTAACGCATTATGTCAGACGATTCATGAGAGCTCCCCGGTGAAGCTTACTGGAGTGTCCTTAATTGTCACTGGGAACTATCCAATTAGGCGTCAATAAAAATCGCAGTGCTCATTTGATGCGTTCGTTATATTATGTCGTCAAATACCGTCTGCTCTCAGGCACTTCTAATTTAGGCTTTTCTACCAAAATAAAAAAAACAACAACAAAAAAACAAACAAACACACAGATGTACTTTCATTAGCTGATATAAGATCGTGATATCGTCCTGAACTGTGTTTAAATTATTATCGACTGCCACTATTGCTATTCCAGTGATATTTGACTTTTTCCTGTCTCCAATTAACGTTACGCTGTCCAGCGTTCATTAATTCTAAAGGTTTCAGTCTATCTTGTGATTAGAAGCCAGTCCAATAATTATGAATGACAACTGAGATGTCGTACAAATGACACTTTTCGATAGTTCTGGTTTTAGAATGGTACATTTGTGCCGGTTACACATATGTATGATACCACATGTGTGTACGGACATTGCGTTATTCCGGGATGCATAAGGCGAATGGCAACAAATTTCTCACAATTACCGTTCACAGGCATTTGGAACCGGTTATTATCACAATATAGGAATTATTAATGTGTGGACTATATCCACTATATAAACAGTGTTACAAGATTAGGCAATTTTTGTTGATTAATAATCTGCCGTTATATATGCGAAACACATTGAGCACGGCGTAAAACTCTAATCAACCTGTCTTTTTTATCTGACAAAATGGGTTGTACTATCAAAAAGTCAACCACAATTGTACTGATTTACTGAGTTCTTTACAATGCACCCGCCCGTATACTGTGTTGTGCGCAAGATGAACATGAAAAGACAAAACTTTTGGTAATTTATTTTTCTATTTTATCCGATTATGGTGCCAGCACAGATTACTTTTTTTAACTCTAGACAATTAATTAAATAGGTAATTACTTTGGAACATTAATCCTCATATTATACGTGTAGTTTGTTAGATATCTTATCGATGGTTACAGCTATGGTCCACATTGTGCACTAGAACAGTTGACCTTGTTCATTTAACTACTTTATAAAGGTATATAGCTTCCACCTCTACCCTCATTTTTAGTCAATTAACACCTGATGACAGTACAAGCATATGTATCTAAACGTTGTGTTCTATCACAAAACAAGAAGTGGCTATCCAGAAATTGTATAATTATGTTACCCCACTTCTAAATTTCTTTCAAAACTTATGTTAGTTCATATCGTTTACGTAATGAACCTACTGACATTCATACGATACGATACGGACTGGGGAGTTTCTACTGGAATCCTTTTGGGGAATTTGGTAGTGACTCGAACTACAGTAAAATAAGTCGGACTTACAGTGGTCGTGTCATTTTTCTTTCAAACCCAGTTTAGGTTTAAATAATCAATATTTGTCGAGGGCCGTTGGACGAGGTTTATAACTGTCCTCTTCATAAAAAGATTTGATTTGCTCATAACTATATTATTTGAACCCATATTGTATGTGTAGCTTAATTGATGTCAGCACATAAAGACTTGAGTGAACGGCTTGCACATGCGTAAATCCAGTAACGCCTTGTAAATCGGTCAATTTCTCACCCTGCTAAGAATCCAAACCGTTTAACATTTGAGATAATTTGAGAGCCCTTCTGTTGCTGTTTCTGTTGACCAGCATTTCACTCTACAGAGATCAAATTTTAGCATGCTCGTTGTGTTGGGCGTACAATAGGCTTTCCGCGTCCAATGCGGCGTTCGTATTTAGCTGGATTAATATACTGTCTTTGAACTAGTGTGGACTGTTGTTCACGATAACAGCAATGATTTTGTTGCATTTGACAGGAAAACAACACAGAGTTCATATAGGGCCTCATCAGAATTGAAAGCTACTAATGAGCTAACATTTATCACAGTGATTAGCCAGTATTGGCTTATTCTCGTCTCGCAACAACATCGGAATCCCTTTAAGTGTATGCTATTAACTCTATGGAAACTGCATTAGGAACGGAAATGACAGAATACCGCAGAGTTTAAAAGAATCATTTCCACATAATCGAATAAACATTGACTAACAAAGTACTGAATGATTTTAAACACTGCAATGCTTTTAATAATAACAAATCAAGAAAGCATTGTCTTTTTAGCCAACATCGGATTAAAATCTACGCCATAGAACTGTAGAAACAGCTGGACAACTGTAGTATGACATTTTGTCTGGCAATTTTTATGTTTAACGAGGCATTTGTCTTTGCTCTTGAGAAAACCTCTTAGATTTAATCATCGGTACTGCGATCTTCAAATATCGTCTCCCAGACAGGCGAATTTACATGTTCATGTACATATCAAACCATGTAGCCAGAATGCACGCTTAATATTTGTTGGTGCGGCTGTATATCCGGGTATGAGATGCTAGAAAGAGGATGGAAGAGATGAGCTAGAATCAAATACCTGTGGGCGGAGGAGCTGAGCTACTGTAGAAGAAAATACCAGGGGGTGGAAGAGAATAGCTAGAAAAAAATGCCTGGGGCGGGGGAGATGGGCTAGAAGAAAACACTAGGGTGTGGAGTAGATGAACTAAAAGAAAACACCAAAAGGCGGAGGAGATGAGCTAGAAGAAAACACCAGATGGCGGAGGAGATGAGCTAGAAGAAAACACCAGAGGATGGAGCAGATGAGCTAAAAGAAAACATCAGAGGGTGGAGGAGATGAGATAGAAGAAAATACCAGGGGGCGGAGGAGATGAGCTAGAAGAAAGCACCAGAGGGCGGAGGAGATGAGCTAGAAGAAAATATATTCCCTGGCGAACGTGCTAAACAGGTTGTGTCGTAACTTCTTATAGTAATATTTTTCAAACACCTGGGGCGGAGGAGATGCGCTAGAAAAACCCTAAGGGGCGGAATAGATGAGCTAGAAGAAAACACCAGTGTGCGGAGGAGATGAGCTAGAAGAAAACACCAGGGGGCGGAAAAGATGCGATAGAAGAAAACACACGAGGCGGAGGAGATGAGCTAGAAGAAAACACCTGGGGCGGAGGAGATGAGCTAGAAGAAAACACCAGGGGGCGGAGGAGATGAGCTAGAAGAAAATATCTCCCCTTGCGAACGTGCTAAACAGGTTGTGTCGTAACTTCTTGTAGTAATATTTTGCAGAAAAAAACATGTAATTAATATCTCTGCCTTTGATTTCCGTAATGTATTGATCCTATAATATTACAGGCAAAATTGTTGATAAACTATCATATCATCCAGTAAAATTCATTGCTATCATCAACTTGCCAAAGAGTATAGTACGAATAACTGATAAAAAATGCATGTATATGTATGTTGTGAAAGGTGACCTCAATGACATATATGTAACGCGCCCAACAATACTAACATTTTTATATCCATCTTGCCATTGTCTATTTATCTGGTTCTTATTTCTCGTACAGCGTTTTGATGGCTGCTCTTGATGGAACGATTTTCCGTTTTGTGATTTAGTCATATTGAACAGTAACTAAGAGCTTATTAGGAACTAATGACGTTACTTTATCAGCGCAACATGTCCCATTATCTTTCAACAGGAGAACATTATTCTTTTTAATTAGACTTCAACACACGATGGTTGAGTTTGGTATGTACTCGATCTAAATAGGTCTACTTATTATGCGGAAGACGACCGAGTTCCAAGAATCACCCATAAAAAGTGAAACTGCTGACGTAAACTTTAAAAACCCTGTTGAAACGAAAATTCCCAGACTCAGAAAACTGAATTCAAGCAGTAATCTTTGACTAGAAAAGTAATGAAAATATCAATCAAAATGAGAGCGTCTGTCGACCTCAATCAGACAGGATGACAAGTGTGCTTGGCGTAAGATTCCATCACGTATGTAACTTAAGGAATCAAGATTCCATCACGTATGTAACTTAAGGAACCAATCAGCGCCAGATTCCCTCAAGACCACCCTTAATATGATATATTGTCGGTTCGTAAAAAATATTACCTTCTTCACATTTTCTTGCAGGCCGGTAGATTGAGCTTGTCGCGGTATCCAATTGGTAATTCCCGGCTGATAATGGATATTTCGTTCCTGGTAGCAGATCCTATTCTCGTCCATCGGTACAAGTGGGTATTGATTTTTGGCGAATGACATCCTCAGATGCCACGATATCTTACAATACACATTGGTAAGAAAAATCATAGCATAAAAAGTGCAAGAAGCTGTTGGCTCTTAACTAATACTGTTTGTGTCGACGTTAATTCAATGTGCAATAATTTGTCAATCAAAAAACAAAAGACATAATGTTGAGATTTACATTGATTACATTATAATATTACAAAAAAGTCAATCATAGGTTCTTCGTTATATCTTATAGCGAATATTTGCGCCTCAAATATATTTTGAGTCTAATCGTATAATAGTAGTGGTAATTATTATTGTGACCTGAAACCTACTTGAGACGGCCTTGATTTGCAGTGGTTTGTTTGCATATCTTTATGGCATAGTGTACCATATTGCTTGCATTGATGGAAGCGATTTGACTGTCGGATAACCCTGGCTGGAATGTAAAGTCAACACGATAATGAAATTCCGGTATCCACCCATGACGAGCGTCAATTATTCATAGAATTGATAAAATACAAATAGATGATAATTGATGTTTATATCATCCAAGATACGCTTTCCGTTTGAGACGTTCCGTCAAGTCCTTTAGAAATTAAAATATAAATGTCGTCACATGATGCCATTAAACTATACATGTGCGATTATAATTCAATTGTACAGAGAGACAATTTTGCTTGCCTACACAGTGAACTGGCGAACTCGGCTCTCTGATGTGATATTATATAGATGATAACATAAAATCTTGAATGTAAAATCCTTAGCCAGATACATATTTGTATGCCTAACAAACTGTTTTGAACGGGAGTCTCCCCAGTGAGACTTTGATCATGTTGAGTAACATTAAACTTACAAATGTAATACTTGACAAAAAGCTCATGTAAGCCAATCAATGAAATTTTCGATCTTCCAGAGCAATAAAAATAATATTTGTCAAAATGAGGGTTATACAAATAACGCCGCTGGTTCCTGATGGAATTCAAAGTTACCAAAAAGATATGAAGGCACTGTTTAAAGAAGGGTTTATACAAACAAACTATCGGCTAGACAGTTCGTTTGTTGTTGACAATATCTATAATTCCAAGAATAAAAAGAACCCTTTGTCACAATGCACGACCACACCAAGTCAAATAAAGTCTAGCCCTGTACTCATAACGACGTGAAAACATCAGTGTCAGGTAACATGCACGAAAACCACAAATGAACAGTAATGGATTAAAGAACGAATGAATGTAAGAAGACAATAAAAGTATAAATGTCACAAGTATAGTGATTTAACAAACACGTCAATCACGAATATGACACAAATAATTTTTACACTAGTAACTTTATTAAAAACGAAAACTTAACTGGAGCATAAATTTGTGAAATAATTGGTGAAGGCAGTGTTAACAGGGACTTAAATTCGCCACAACAATAAACATCGGTAATATATTTGTCCTTAATATTCCAAGTGTCAAGATTATAGGAACAATATCTGGTTTTATCTTTTTTTTTAAAAATGATATCCAGTAAATATGAGCAACTCTCTGTGGCATAAACTTCGTATCGCAGTTAAGCCAGTACTAATGACAAACACTCCTTTTTAATCGTGCCAGTGGTTTAGTGGTTAGCGTGGCGGCCTACTTACTCTACTTAGATGTGCCGCTCTCCGGTTCGAATTCGTCTGTCTTTATCGGGTATATGAGTGAGTCACACGATCTGGCTCCGAAAATAGCAATGTCAATAGCAAACACAGGTAACTTTAATAGCAGGTTAAACACCTAAACACTTTTCATCACGTCTGTCACTGACCAAATGATATTTGCTAATATTTCATTAGCTGTGGAAAACCCAGGAAAATATGTTCTCTACAATCCTAAACAGATGAAGGAATTCAACCGCCTTTAAAATTTGGCAGAAGGAAATGCGAAATAGTTCAGATTTAAGTTTACTATCCACTGACAAAATGAGGCACAGTAGCACATCCAAATTAACTTTAGGCAAAACTGACCATTCCGCTGTCTTGGACCAATTCGAATATCTGCTTGATCAAAAGTATCACTGCGCAATATGACAGATCAATTAGTGCTGTAATATCCGAGAATTTTGTTCGGGTTCATAAATCTTTATTTTAGCAGTAGTAGTGTTTTGTTCAACGCATTTCTATGTAATCTTTATTGTTTGTGTGAAGTCATCAGTGAGCTTTGAGTTGTCTTGCAAATACTCATTGAGTTGCAAATACCTAAATGACTTGTTTTGCAATTCATAAGGACATAACGAGGCTGACATATAATTTCGTTTTTAGGTAATAAAACGAGATCTGGTCAACATTTCGCACATACCCTCTGGCACCCTCTCCTCTCCCCAACCATGAACTCAATTTAGATTACATTTACATGAGGATAATACAAAGCGGCAACACACTACCGTATTCGAATCTGTTGCAATTCAAGAATTCGTACCGACATGTTAATCATAATAGGTCCTAGTAAGCAATGCAGTATCAACGGCAATGACAAAACTTCGCCAAGTTAAACACTGCTTTTGCAAATGGGTTTCTGGTTCTGTGGAGAGGAATTTCTAATAAAGATATTCCAGCAATTTGTCAAATTGTAGCTTCTATAGAACTTTATAAAAAGGTTTAATTTATTGCCCATAAACTGTGCTCTTTATTAGTTTTTGTACAATGACAACATCAGGGGACATCTTGTGGTGTTGTGCTTCCACAATTCTATTGTACATCCTGTTGTCTCCAGATAATTGATGATAAATATGTCACTAGCTTAAAGGCAAGACTTTAAATCAAGGAAAATAACGGAAAATGATGCCTTGGAATAAGGTATAAAACCATTGAGATTGATTACATTTCAGCAGATAATATAAACGAAGATTAAAGAAATTATATATCTTTCTGACAGGGTTTGTCTTAAGGTTTTTACGATGCCAAAAGAAATATGAGCAAACGGCAAAAGTCTTTTGCATGCTAAATTTTGCCTTTGTTGTGTTTGTCTTCGTTCCTTAATAATACCCCAAACAAGATGACTTGATGTTTGCCTCAAGGACGTGAAGAACTCGAATAAGTCCCGTAGTTTTCATGCTGTCTTTTTTCTTTGTAAAATCCATGCTGTTACGCTTCTCGTGGTCGTGTGAATTGTTGTTTTCCAAAACTATTGAAACGAAATGATTAGTAGACCGACGCACTAACCACTAAATCATGTACCATGGTACAAAGGGGACGTCATGGTGACGGAGAGGGGTCATGCTGAATCAACAGTCACTTCGTATGAACGGAAACACTCGTACACATGCGTGCGAATTGTCCTGTTTCTCAACCAGCTTGGAATCCAAACCGTTCTAGATTCGAGATAATTTGCAAGCCTTATGTTACTGTTTCAACTGATATGGGTTCAAAATATTGTCCAATGTTGTCCTGAGCAGTGATCAAATTTTGTGAAGGGCGCATAAGATATGTCTTCCGTGTTCCATGTGTCGTTGTTATTTTGCTGGGATCGTTCTAAGCAAAATTTTTGAAAAAGTCAGGCACCGTTTACTAGCAAGGGCTATTCTACTAGGTCAACTAATTTATTGAGTCTTATCGTTTTAGCACTTCGAGAAACAAACCATGAAAAATGCAGTCTATGTGTTCTGTTAACATTTACTCATTTTGTAATATTTTTAGAAATAATAATTGGATTGTCATCATATTCACATTTTTGTAATCCGGAGTATTATAGCTTTCAACAAATATATACATATGTATGGTACAGATTTATATTCTTCTGCATAAGAGACTAAATACACCTGTTGTTCAGAAAATCGACAAGGGGTCCAACAAGACTTTAATCTAATTGTCTCAAATAGCGTGGAGTGTTGTTCCTAATGCTAGCCATTGTGGCTCAGTGAGAGGGTGGAATTGATCTCGATGCATTTGACCGGAACACAACAGAGAGCAAATAAGGGTTCATCAGAAATTTGAAAGCTGCTAACGTAACTTTGATTACAGTGACACGCCGTTTTGGGGTGATTGATTTATTGTTCTCACAACAACAACTTATAATGTATGGTATTACTACCCGTCCATGGAAACCGCGTTTAAAAAAAAAATGGCGGAATACTGTAGTTTAATGAAACATTTCAATATAATCAAATCAACTTTGACTAACAAATAACTGATTTTAGGCATTTTAATAAAAAAAATATCAAGAAAACTTTGTCACCATTAAGCAATATCAGATCACATCCGATAACAGTAGCAACGTCGAGGTAATGTGGACGCCGAACAACTGCATTATGATATTGTGTCCGGCAACGTTTATCGAGGCCTTTATCCGTGTTCTTGAGTAAACCGATTAGATGTTATTCGATGTTGGGATCTTCAAGTATCTATTTCCGAACAATGTAGCTTGTCGGTGGACCTTGCAATTCAAATCAAAACACTTACAGCTGTAAGCAATTCATTGTAACATCGAGTTCATATAGGTAACTCCATCACTAAAACTAACCGTTCTATATTCATGTTGCCATTGTCTATTTATTTGGCTACTGTGTTGATGGCTGCTCTCGATGTAACGATTTTCCGGTATGTGAGATGCATATTAAACGGTCGACATTGAGCTCATTAGGGTCATCAGAGTTTTAACGTAACTAATGAAGTTACTTTACCAGCATTATAAGTTCCATCAGCTTCGAGAAGGGCAACAGAAAAACACAGATTTCATTCCAATACATTTTATCTGACATTATTGAGTACCTAATGTAATAGCTCTACATCGTATGTGCAGGCACTATTATTTCAAAGATCGAATTCAGAGAAACGCAAAGACAAACTGAAACAGCTGATATTAACTGTTAATACCCAGATGAAATGAAGTTTGTGTCAGATTCAAACCACAAAAGGCCTGTAA
The DNA here is from genome assembly GCA_030265115.1 of Mopalia vespertina. NCBI lineage: Eukaryota > Metazoa > Mollusca > Polyplacophora > Chitonida > Mopaliidae > Mopalia > Mopalia vespertina. Next base: position 10,516 of record JAQQZZ010120667.1, read on the forward strand.
GTAGTAACCGCTATAACCAGACAAGTGTCAAAATACCAATCAAAATGAGAGCGTTGGGAGACGGAATTCTCCAGTCTGTCGACCTCAATCAGACAGAATGACAACTTGGCGTAAGATTCCATCACGTATGTAACTTAAGGAATCAAGATTCCATCACGTATGTAACTTAAGGAACCAATCAGCGCCAGATTCCCTCAAGACCACCCTTAATATGATATATTGTCAGTTCGTAAAAAATATTACCTTCTTCACATTTTCTTTGAGGTTGGTATTTTGGGCTGTCGCGTATCAAATTTGTAATTCCGGACTGATAATGATTATTTCGTTCCTAGTAGAATATCTTGTTCTCCTCAATCGGTACAAGTAGGTATTGATTTTTGGGGATGATATCCTCGGATGCCCTGATATCTTACAACATAAATTGGTAATAAATATCACAGCGATTTAGGTACACAGAGTTGTTTCTTATAAAGTAAAACCGCTTTGTCTGTGTGCAATTATTTGGGGAAAGTCAAGTCAAAATCATATATAATGTTCAGATTTACATTACTTGTATTATTGTGTGGTTAGAAAAAATATTTTGTTCAAAATCGATCATAGGATTCATATGAAGACCTATAGCAACTAGAAGTCGCCTCGATCTATAACGGTTCTGTTGATATAGTTTACACCTTTGATCTTTATCGGATAATGTTCCATATTGCCCGTCTTTGTGGCAAGGATTTGGAATTTTTTAAACATGTCAAATAACTCAGACCGGAATGTAAAGCCAACACGATAATGGAATTCCCATATCCACCCATGGCGAGCGTCAATAATGTACAGAATTGATAAAATACAAATAGATTCCTTGTTTTAATATACCATGCATGTAACGCTTGCAACAATATTCTGTTGAAGATATTCTGGAATTTCTTGAAATGTCAAAGTTCTTGAGAAATTATTTTATGAATGTCACATTAAGCCTTCCAACTATATACATGTGATATTATATTCGTATTGTATGGAAAGATGCTTACCGACGAGGGTTCCTCTCGGTTTTCCACCGCAATTGGCCAAGAAAAATTGAGAAGTGGACAATCACATCCGTGGTCATATAAATGAAATACCCTTGAGTACGACGTTAAACCCCAATCAAAGAAACACACGAACTAATTGAATATATGATTAGGTTTTTGTGTTTATCGCCGTACTCGAGGGTATTTCACTGATATGACGGCGGTGTATTCCTACAAAATTGACACAAGCATTACCATAAAATGTATACGGGTTTGAATACGTTGAAACGTTGATCTTCCTCCAGCACTTTATAAAGACAGCATCGTGTCTCTTCAAACGAACTGACCTTAGTCAGAGGGCTCTATGCATACAAAACAAAATGTTAAAATCGCGTGTCTCCCCAGTGACCATCTAGGTCTTCTCTCTTGCTGAGTGTCGCTAACACCTCTCGCCTCTGCGCCCCAGTTGACACCGATTAACTCCCGCAACCCCCTTCGATTTTCACAAATTGTTTGTCCAAGCCAGGCCGGCATACTGTAAATCTCCCGGTCGGCGGCCCTTTTAACCCTTCACCGATCCCGGAAAAAGTACTAGATCAAAACAGTTAAATATGGTAATATCTCATTCGCATGCTGGAATATCGATTGGGTGACTAGATGATAAAAGTGACAAAGGTCACTGTTTCGTTTGATAGAATCACAAACCGCTCAGTCAGAAAAAAACCCCGACAATTTAAATCCTCGTCAAATCTGGAGTAACAGCACATAAAGTTATAAAAACGACTGGGCATAAATTAAGTATCCACGACTATGACAGAAAGCTGGACCACTCCGAACAACGGCTGATTTCATAGATACTGCCGTCTCAGTTCTTGCGCTAGTTTCACTTTCAGTTTCAAATTGTATTGAAAGTCAGAAATCAGTTACAACTAAAAAACTTTAGCTCGTAGCTATTGATCCGACAGATCCGCTCAAACAATAAGACGAAGTTGCAAGTATCCCTTTGACGCAGTCCTTCTCAAGAACTCAAATCCCTCCATGAATTCCCCTTCAGCCCCATCATCGCCTGCATACATCAGTCTCTTTGGAGGAGAAGTGTATAATTATTAATAAAAGACAATATGATTTCAGCCTTTTGGTTTGTTATGTACATATATACATGGCAACAGCAATCTACAGATTTATTTGAAAATTAGATATTTTGAAGATTGAAGATTAACAGTGTTCTCGTTATTTTGTGATAACACTTTCTTAGTTTGAACAGATTCTATTTCAGAAAATTCTTTTCGGTTCAAACTAAGAAAGTGTTATACCACAATAACGAAAATACTGTTATCTGAAGATTGCAAATCAATATTTGATCACTGTAAGAGTGAATCACACAGCTCAATACCATTTTACACAGCTGATTGCCAAGGTTCAACTTATAATATCTCCCGGTCAGTGGTCCTTTTTACCCGTCACCGATCCCGGAAAAAGTACTAGATCAAAAAAGTTAAATATGGTAATATCTCATTCCCATGCTGGAATAGCGTATTATAAGTATTTGTACACACAAAAAAATGATTGCCAATGCATTGTTTCGATTTGTAATGTATCTTAAAAAACGAAAGGATTCTTAAATATAGTCATTTTAAGAGACACAGAGTGAAAAGAGATTCGTCAGCAATTCCAGGTCCTAAACTTCCGCCGGGTATTTGGAGGGAGATTCCTGTTGCTCTGATGCTCCTGCGACTACAAGGGAGCAGGGAATCGATCTTTTTTTTGATGTTGTTGTATCACTTACTGTGATTGTCCTGTATTTGTCCCGTCATGTTTTCGTTTGTTGACAGTGGCGTCGAAGGTGGTTTCTTTCACCCATTAAACTGGGCTGGTCACGCCGTCATGTGAGTGAAATAACGTACCGCGTTTAACCCCAATCAAACAAACAAAACATTCTTAAACTTCCGACACTGTCTGGAAAGATTTAAATTAATTCTGATCGAAGGTGTATACGTATTTCCTAACAGAGGTTCACCCGAGTAGGAGGCTGTCTAGGGTCGCTTTCACTATGTCCCACTCACCGTTCTTTATTTTCTGTGGAGTTCTGTGGAGTGCTATAGGCACTCAGACAATTATTCTTTGTGGAGTTCTGTGGAGTGCTATAGGCACTCAGACAATGACATGTGTGGTTTTGCTACACAATATACCCTCGTCTTTGTATTGCATTTACAGCAGTTACTAAAATATATTATATACCTTGTTTGGCTGCAAATTACATTACAATATGAATATTTAACACACTAGAAGCCTTGAACTTTTCAATCAGTTCGCTGTGATTGTCAAAATGTATTAGAACAGTCTGTGCCAAACAGTGAAAAATAAACATCGCCTGTATTAATTGTCACCCTTAGCAGCTAAACAGAATGTCACTTGGCATGCATGGCCTGCAACTCAATCCAAAGGGTGATTCTTAAAAGGATAGAAGTTCCTGAAAAGATATGGACCGTAAACCTTTTAACTTAACCAAAATAAGAACGCTGTAATGTTTTACACATGTACGCTGAACCAAACATAAAATATGCATAGCTTAGTCTGCGGGCTCAATTGGGAAAAGCTGTACCGTTCTCATCGATTTTTTGTTATTATTAGTTAATTGCGTTTGGTGTTGACTCCTTCGCTAGACCCGAAAGCAAGCACTAAATTTTTGCTTGTGATAAATCCGGTCACATGAAGCGAATAATCAGTTGAAAATATTCTCTCAGGTGTAGATAAAAGACAATGGGCTGTTTGGCATACGGTATTTATATAGTCGGGATATCCTGTGTGCTGGATAATCATCGTTCTTTTCAACACGATACCAGAACCAACATAGTATTAAGTTTGGTAGAATCAAACATGACATGACGAACTGAATCACGATCCTGAGATGATAAGCTAAATCACGATCCATATATGCTGTAATAGAAACGAGCGTGAGATGATAAGCTAAATCACGATCCATATATGCTGTAATAGAAACGAGCGTGAGATGATGAGCTAAATCACGATCCATATATGCTGTAATAGAAACGAGCGTGAGATGATGAGCTAAATCACGATCCATATATGCTG
>JAQQZZ010120678.1:0-14605 GCA_030265115.1 Mopalia vespertina
AATATTTCGGTTTATTTTATAACCATTGTGACGAGCGATCTAGCCTTTTTACTTTACATGTAGGAAGTCTCAACTTCATCCCGTTTTGCGGATTGTACGTTCGCCTCGTAAATTTTTTTGGTGTCGTCTCGTCCTGTGACAGGATGCGTCTTCAATGCGGTTTTATTGCGGATTATAGCCTGTTAATCCGCGTCTGACATGGGAAGTTAGCTTCTGGCAGTACTGTAACACATGATGGACTTTTAAATCTCTTTTACCTGGTACATGTATTACATTCTTTTGAAGTATTGATACTCTCACTCTACTTACACTCCTGTATTCAGAAACCGTGGGTAATTTTTTGAATCAGTGATCAAAAGTAAGCTGTCGTGTCCTCATAGCAAATGTAAATGAGCTTTGTAATGTATTCTTGTCCATGGCCAAAGTGTGTCTCATCTGCAGATTGTTTGGATGTCCTGCAATTAGACACAGTTCAACATACTTGTGAATGAAATGGTTTATTCTTAAAGTTTAAACATACTTTTGAACTGTTTTGTGGAGTAATTTGTCGGATAATTCCATTACATTATTGTTGAGAATTTCCCACTAATAAGCTTAAATATATAAGCTTACATCCTACAGTTAGAGTGGTGCAGTGAAGATGTTGGACTGGACTTTCCGAATATAAAGTAACAAATGTCAAAAGTGCTGGTCAGCTTGAGAATCTCACGGAGGGTTCATAAAACCATCTGCTGTCTGTGGTGGGTTAAATTGTCAAAATCTACCAGGTAGTGGTTTAAAACTGGTTCCCTGATGGGTTTCCTCTGTAGTCATGTATTATAAAGTGAAATACCCTTGAATATGATGCTATCTCATTCAAACAAACATTTATTGAAGTTCGGTATTAATATTTACTTGTCTGTGACAATACAGTTCGAACCATATGTTTTCTGATGTATTTATAACTTTCAGTGAAAAGATATATGTTTATGAGTTGCCATGTATCAATCCCTGTTTTTCAGAAACTCCGATATAATGAGCTAAGAATTTAGATAGACTCTGATTATACTGTAAGTGTGTTGCAGTTATATAATGAATAAATCAGACTGTCCCATTCAATGTAGTGTTAAGTAGGCCCTCTGCCCTGTATGTACTATTAATGTAAAGAGGTCTGTTCTTTTTAATTCACCCACATAATAAGCTTACACTTCTAATTTTACAACCATTCAAGTGTAACTTTTTATTGAGATATTAAAATTCAGTTATCAAATGATTTACAACACTATTCATTTTGCTATTTATAACATTGTTTAACACCCAAATACAGGTGATGACAGCATCAAGGTGTGGTATAAAACGTGGGCGACTATGCTGTCATCTCACTGCACCATTTACATGTTAATATTGTAACACTGTACTTGATACTGACAATTATATTTTAACCATTTGTCTCAGTTGATATTCTCATTTCCCAAATGATATTTTCAACCAATTTTCTCGGTTAATATTCTCATTTCCCAAATGACATTTTCAACCATTTCTTTGTCTCAGTTGATATTCTCATTTCCCAAATGATATTTTCATGCAGTAACAGAAATGCATTTAGTCAAAAAGCATGTAGCCTTGTTGACCTACATTACAACTAATTTTTTTATATGAAAATTCCATTATTTTCCAAATTTCTCTACATTGACAGTAGTCCTGTTTAAAAAAGTGTTTGCAAGTGAAAATTCAAAACACAACCTTTTTCCCATTTTATACATGTACATGTAGCTTGCCTTGTTCACAAGCCGGTCAACAGTTAGGTTAAACCACAGTGCATCTATAACCCATTAATAATCCTGGTACATATTTTGGTGGGCCCATGGCCGTGGCTTAGTGGTTAGCATGTGCGCTTACTAATCCTACTCCAATTTACTGTTCATGGGATCGAGTCCTTCTGTCAACCATATGAGTGAGTCACACAAGGTGGCTCAGGCAATTGCAGCGGTGGTTTTTACGAGGTTTTCTCCTGGTTTTCCACCATACTAGGCAAGGAACAGTGTGAAGTGGACAATCTGTCATCATATAAGTGAAATACCCTTGAGTACATGTACGATGTTAAACCCCAATCAAACAAACATATTTTGGGAAACTTTGGGATATCATGTACATTGTATCTTCCCATTTAATCTATATACATCATCAAGCTGACCAGCAAAGGTTTCTTACATGCAATACGAAAAATTAAACATCTTGTCATTTTCTGTATTTATAACATGTTCATAGTGAGGCTGATAAAAACACACAGGCTAATCTCCCATTAAAGATTAATAATTGCAGCATTTTTGTCATGTTGCTGTTTTTTAAATCAATAAAAACTCAAAATTGAAATAAGATATTATTTTTGTGTTTTTTAAATTTCGCCAAAGGAAACTAGTCTATTTCAGGTATAGTGAAGCTTTATTGCTTAATACATACTGAAACTAACTGGAGGACATGTTAATAGAAGCTCACTCAATGGAAATGTGGTTTTTTTCACTGCCAGTGGTGAACAATGAACTGCATACTGCTGTGATATCCCAAAAGTTTCCAAGCATATATTTTAAGAAATTGTAAATAATCGTACATTATATCCTCAGCTGCTGGATGGGCTGTTTTATTATATAAATGTAATGTTTACTCTAATGAGGATACTGAGGACAAATGTCATATCACTGTATAAAAGTTAGTGTCAATCGTTTAGAAACAGGTGCTCTGAATGAGTGACTTTCTGTTGGTGTGAGGTGGCAATATGATATGAAACTCTTTGGCTACTTTATCTCCACAGTGACAGATAGATCATCTCTAGTGACAGTGTGTTTAGATTACAGGCTGGTCTACTGAGAATATAACCTGTCTACTCTAATGTCTAGACTACTATATCAGTTGCATATAGTGTATAAATTATATGGCTGCACAGGCTTGTGCTGTTGGGAAGAACAGACACAATGGGGTCTCCCCATGGTTCTGCAAACTTAATTTAGAAGGACCACTTTATAGGTTTCCCAAATTGTTTGCATCTGAGTCTAAATTTGCATTTTGCCACAGATTTTGACAAATTTTGTGATCCGATTATTAATGAAGATTGTATTCTAAAGAAATTTTGTTTTATTTTTCACAAAGGCACATTAATGTATGTTAAAAAATCAACAAACCAGGGGAAAATGCAAATGTTAGGTTATCTCACAAAATTTTAGAGGACTGATTCTAAGGTTATGTCCGAAAAGATTACAGCACAGGCCTGCAGCAGTAGACTAAGTTCATACATATGTATTACATGTATGTATTCAAACTCTTTTATTTGGGGTTTAGGGAAGGTTCGAAGCTGTCTATGTTTTCTGTGAGGGCCATGCTGTCCTGAGCTCCACTGGGTCTGTGAGGGCCACGCTGTCCTGAGCTCCACTGGGTCTGTGAGGGCCACAATGTTCTGAGCTCCACTGGGTCTGTGAGGGCCACAATGTCCTGAGCTCCACTGGGTCTGTGAGGGCCACAATGTCCTAAGCTCCACTGGGTCTGTGAGGGCCATGCTGTCCTGAGCTCCACTGGGTCTGTGAGGGCCACAATGTCCTGAGCTCCACTGGGTCTGTGAGGGCCACGCTCCTGAGCTCCACTGGGTCTGTGAGGGCCATGATCTCGAGCTCCACTGGGTCTGTGAGGGCCACAATGTCCTTAGCTCCATTGGATCTGTGAGGGCCACGATCTCCTGAGCTCCACTGGGTCTGTGAGGGCCACGATCTCCTGAGCTCCACTGAGTCTGCGAGGGCCACGATCTCCTGAGCTCCATGGAGTCTGTGAGGGCCACGATCTCCTGAGCTCCACTGGGTCTATGAGGGCCATGATCTGCTGAGCTTCAGTGGGTCTGTGAGGGCCACGATCTCCTGAGCTTCAGTGGGTCTGTGAGGGCCACGATCTCCTGAGCTTCAGTGTGTCTGTGAGGGCCACGATCTCCTGAACTCCACAACCTACTGATGAAGGTTACTTAAGGATACTCAGTGGCACAGTTATTCCAGTTATTGTTAAAAGACCCCGCTGTCATATAAGTGAAATACACTTATGCACTGCGTAAAACTCCGATCAATCCATTTCACTGATGTTGCCAATTATACCTAACCGCATGGAACAGATATCTTGTCAGATCACTCTAATTGTTAGTGGCTGGGTAGAGATGACCACATGTGGTAAATTGGATACTGTGTCATGTGGAGTTGATAAAGCTATTTACTGACTGGAAACAGGTGGATGGGATTTATACTGGCCATTTATTAAGATCTGACCACAGTTGGTAATTCTCTACCTGACAGTAAATTTATTGGACCCTTCTAGCTCCAAGGTTCAGGTGTGGCACACATATCTGGCTTGAAACCTTCAAACATGTCTGAAACTGATCAAATATATATATATTCCACCTGAAATTGACCATAAACCTTTAAACATTATAAACGTTCAATCTTTAAGTAACGTGTTAAGGATCTGTGTCTTACTTTCTATATAAAGTGGTGTAGAGTATTCATTAATGGACCCCTATGATTTACAGACCCTTGTTGAAAGTCTGTTACAGTGTATTAAAGCTTAGATAACATATGACATTTAACTAAATAAAAGTTGTTGCAAGTGGATTGTTCAGAAAAAAATCCATCGCCATATATACCACATATCTCTTTTTGACGCTAAAGTGATGCCTTAATCATGTAGATCTCTCCTGAGAATGGCCTATACGGCGCCATATAGTGGAAACCTGTGAACTAATGTCCGTATATAAATGTGTTATTATAGAGGCTGGTTTGCGGACTGTATTCATGTAATGGGTTGTATTGCTGGTGTTTTGTATGGAGCGTAGTCTGTTTGTCTGAGGTGGGAGTTATCTCATAGTTTTTTCTCCCCAGACACTGATGAGGTAATTGGTATATATTGACAGGAACTCTCTCGAAATCCACTTCACACTCACTCTAATTGCTTCCATTTTCTGGCCAGCTATCAACCAGCTCCGGATATTAGTCGTTGACCTGCTACCATATGCTCATTTTATAGCCTCCATCCAAATACCTACTTCCTGGGAAACTGAGGTGAATAGCTTCTGGTAAACAATTGTGTCCTTAAATAATCGGATCTAAAAGGAATATCCTCCTTAGATTTTACATTTCTAAAGGGATGGGGTCTTAATTCAAATACCAATTCACTCATATTAATCATGATTGATCTGCATGTGAGTTAGTAACTGAAAATAATAAGACAACCTAATTCAACTTTGTCAGTTAATGTTATTTAAAATTCCCTACAAAGTCACAAAATGCTCTACTGTGTCTGCTACTTGCTCATATCTTTAGTCCCTATCATCTTGTTTTCTTCAAGTTATAGTATATTGAAGTGTTTTGTTTTGTAAACAAGCAATTTCCTTTGGCATAAACTTGGGTTTGGGAAGTGAGCTCTTAAAGTCTTAGCGAAGTTGAATGTGACCTATGTTCATTGACAATCACACATTCTGGTTTGTTGAAGTGAAAGTAATTGGGAAATGTGAGAGATTTCAGTGATAAGGGAGAATGGAAGTGAATCATCTTACAGGCTGTGAACAAAGCATCTTGTAAGAGTGATCGTGGTTCTAATAAAAGAGGAGTGTTGATTGGGGTCCTGATGACCCTGGGCCGTCTGTCTTACAGCTCTGACACCACCATGACACAGCCATTGCAGGCTGAGTCAGCAGTCTTCTCTATTCATTCTTGGTCATTCTATCCCAACCAGCATGTCGATGAAGCGTGCCTGCTGCCATCTACTACAATCACTTACTGATCAGCTTCTAGAACACCTCTTTATCTTGTCAACTGGCATATATGTATAGTCTCCACATTTACAACAAACTAATGTGGTTTGGCTGTCTGGTTTAAGTTTCCCACTAGTCCCATAACTCACCACACTAGGCTACCATTAGTTGATTTCTCATCCTGTAATGGATACACAGCTCTCCAGAACTGCTGTGTCATGCTTCTCTTTGATTTCTGCTCATTAATATATAATAAGTCATACATAAAAAAGTGGCTTCTAAAAGTGTTATTAAACACTAAAGAATCTTCAAAGTCAGATTCAAGATTTATTGTGATTTGTCTGCTACTTTTTACGTTTGTGCATCACGTAGCATGTATAAAATAAATAGTATTTTGATTAGTGTTTTTATTCTCGACGTCTTGATTCGGGATTTTTTTAGTAAAACACTGGCTGGTATAAATGTTCAAGGTAAATAGGATGACCAAAATTAAGACTTTGAGATAACCACTAGTTTCCGTCTTTTTTATTATTGCACATTCAAGTACATTATACTTTATACCTACATGTAATTAAGATTTTTCGCATTTTATGTCTCTTTGAATATTATTCTTTAAGTTTTTAAAGAAACGATGTGCAAAGTGTTTTCTGATGGTGCATTTGATGTGTGTGTAAAGAAGATGTAGTTAGTGGCGGTCATCAGGGTCACAGTAGTTCCGTGTTGTAACTTGCTGGACCCTCTTATCAGGGAGTGGGTTGGCAGGCTTATACAATGGGTGCTGGAAATTACATGTACTAACCGTGGGCGAAAGTAGTCCCAAGTTAAAAAGGGTGTGTTATGAATGAAGATAGCTTTATCGGTGGCTCAGTTCATGTGCAGAGTTAAATCCTGAATGGAGTGGGTGACACAACCTATACTATATACTGTTCAAACAACTTTATGTCACTGCTACAAGTACATGTACAGTAAGACATGGAACACCAGATCACTTATTTAACATAGTAACTTCTCGGATTCACAAGTTATAGTCAAGTACATATTTGATTGACCCTTCTGAATAAACTGTAGAGTCAAAAAGGTTAGGAAGACTTGAAGTTGTCAGCTCAAATGTTCCCAATTCATGTCAGTTATGTGAGTGTAAAGGGTAGGTTTTGATAGTTGAAGTGTGATGGGATGAAAAGTCTCCAGCAGGCACTGAGTGAAGTACAAGGATAGAATAACACTGTGTCAACCCCTGACAAGATGCAAACATCATTAATAATTTATACAGTCATTTCTGATGCTAGATAGAGAATATTTGTCAGGGTTTAAGTGAGAAGATATGTGAACTGGCCCCGTGTGTGGACATTAGGACTCCTGTAAAGACTCTCAAACAGTATTATTAGATATTACACAAAAATTACCGAAATTTTAAGCCAGGTGGTCAGGAGGGATCTCGGGTTGCCCTGGTGCCTTCAGAGTAATTAAGGGCTAACACAAAGCTGGTTGGTTTGTACACCTCTTCCACCTTTAGTTCAATATCAGTAAAATTCTGCAACACGTACTTGTAAATCTACAATTTGTTGGAGAGATATAGTAAAATATAGATTTTGAGTACCTCATTATGAGTGTGTGTACATTGAGTGTGAAGAACTTAAGTTGTTTAGCGCTTGTGTATTATGTTCGGGGAAGGAGAGGTAGACTGTGACATGCTTCTCTCTCCCCCATAAAAGGTGTTTAATATTGTAAGCCCGCAGCTACATGCTGTCGAATAGACAACAAAACGAACAAAACAGATAGTGCGATAACAAAGCCGGTCCTGCGTGAATGATAAATTGAGGCATGAATGGAATAAATAAGGCAAATCGTGAATAAAATCAGCTTGCTGACGAAAGTAAACCGACAGGAAAGTAAATTTTCTTGTAGCTTTCAAGATCTCTTGAGCGTCTTGTTTCTATTGCTGCCATACACAAGGACTGACAGAATCACCTTAACAGATCAAGTCCATCAATGCTAAGTGTTTTGAGAACACCCTCTAGGCTTTAAAAGAGAATCTTCAAGTGTCAGTAAAAAAATTTCTAAGTTCTAAGTTGATGAAGGGTGTCGTCTGATTTCCTCAAGGCTTAATGTCGTCCTCACCAGTCCATTTGATGTGGGCTGGCTCAGCCTAGTTCACTGACAAGCAACAGAAACACCATCAAAATTGTTTTGTCTGTGCTACATTACATGCAAGCTGGATACCAGCTTAAGAATACAAAAGCTGATAAGCACTATTGGTTCACACAGGCAATAGGCCATTAAAATCTTTGTCTTGCTGGGTGACACTCTTAATTTGTTGTAACTTTACCTCTAATCAATGCTACATACATGTACAGTGTGAATAAGTTTGGCTTGACAAGAAACTAAAAGTAGATCATTTGGAGTTTTATTAGTTTAATTACATTTTTGGAATGAACCTGGTATTCTTTAAACGTGTATCATTTGGACTGCATGTAAACGGACAGATTTTAAAAACCTACAAACAATCACCTTAAAATACAGCTTGAATAAAGCGAAAATAGCAGAATGACTTGTATACCGGGGCTGGTTGCTTGAAAGACGATTAGCCGCTAACACAAGTCGCTAATACCGGGTTAGAGGTAGACCTTCAGCATGGCGTTTGCTCAAAGCGCTATTGAATTTAACCAGCTATTAGATGACGCTGGTTAAATTCAATAGCGCTTTGAGCAACCAGCCCCTGCTTTTCGAAACAATTATGGGTACCACAGGTATTGTACATGTAACTGTGAGATAGATAAACAGCTGTCTCTATTGTCCAGCTACCAGCAGCCATTTTGTGATCTTCTGAGGAGGATAATTCCATTGTTGAGCATAGCTGACCAGTGTGCTGGACTGCATGCAGATTTACATCCTCGGAACAGACTATGTGTAATTATACAGCCTGAGTTGGCTTGGATGTCCAGGGCCTTCTAATACAGATATGATCAGGTAGTTGACTGGTAATAACAAAGGTAATATGAACTAGGTCAGTGAACAATGTGTGATCATGTTTACCTGTCTTTACCTGCAGAACATAGAACCTGTTAACCTGTCACTGGTTGTGTTGTGTATCCTACAGTCCTGCTTATTAAAGAACAGCCCACAATAATACATGTCACTTATAATAACATTAGCCGTACAGTTTAGCATTAACGCACACAACATTTATAAGGAAGTTGAAAAACAATAATCTACATATTATAATTAAATTTCAGTTCTTCTAGAGTGGATGTAAAAATGTCTGAGGGACAAATGTATATATAAGTGTCTAATCTTCAGTTGAATTGTTCAACTTTCTTTTTCAAAGATGATTTGTCTTAAGAAAAGGCTTGTGCAAAAACTCATTTCCATCCACATGACATTTCACCTGTACAAGGTACTGGACAGAATTACATCGTAAAAAAAGTAGAATTCAAGATATACAACTCTGGTATTTAACTATGTACAGTGTTTAAACTACTGATTGACCATTAATGTGTACTATTGGCTTTATTCTGTTATCATTTATTCTAAGTAAAACATCATGTGACGTTATTGATAACATGTTGGCTGATGGCCTGTACATGACAAGTAACGCGAGAAAATGCGTGAAAAGCTAATCATGCAGCTAACTCTGATTGACGTAGTAACTTGTTACAGTAGGTATACACAGGCTTTGAGGGTCAGTACCGTTTAGCTGGATGAGACCTTAGATTAACCCCAGATAAACCTACGAATTAGCCTGACATGGACTGCTATTAATGTGATTTGTGTAAGGAGTTTGTCCTTTACTGCTAATTGCTGGTTCTACCACAACACATTCTGTTATATTGAGGCAGTCAGCTATGATAGGCTCACTCCTCTTCACAATGATTCAGGAATTGGGAAAAGCTATTATTGTGGGTTCCTCACCTCTGATTTCTGTTCATTCTTTATTTGACCTGTATTGGTTGAGAACACTTTAATACTGTCCTATATAAACATGTATGTAGCTCATCTATTCTTAAATTACTGCTACTCTTGTATAAATTGGCATACAATATTATAACTGAACAGTAATATTCAGTTTGAACCATACCATATCGGCCTTATTTTTTCATGCGAATGGTTGTTCAGATTACGTAGAGGTTAATGCAAACAAAGATTCACGTGAATGAAGGCTAAAAAAAAAGTAGATATTGGAACTACGTTGTTCCATCGGCAATCAATTTAAACAAAGTTAAAAACAACACAATATCCTTTTCTTTATTCGCCGCTATCTCAGACAGTCAGTCTCTCAGGGCTCTCAGCTGTAGTGGTCACGTAGGCCATATTATATAACACACACCTAATACACTAAATGCAAGCAACCGATTAACAATGTAGTAAGGATCGCCAACAGAAAAAGTGATCTGGAATGTAGTTCCCAAGTACCACATTTTTTTTCGAGCCTTCGAAATGGTTTCTATTAAAAAGTTTTCTTCTTTTTTGGGGGAAATCAATTGAAAAGATTACAGTCTGTTAACAAATGAAAATGTCCGTATCGCGAGCAGCATGCACTATTAAAATTGGCTTGTTCACTATAAGATATATCGCCATACAGTGTCTATCTTAAGCTTAGGAACATCTGAGAATGATTTGGCCAACACATGCTGAGAATGCCTGTATAAAAAGAGTAAAGTCCAAGCCTCATCGATGGATGATGGAAAGAGGGTCCAACTAACCTCAGCATATGACTTCCATAGGTACTGAGAGCATATTGTATATTGCATGCTGTTGGTAAGCAGCTTCCTGTTACCCTGACAAGTGCTCTCAAAGCTAAATTTTGGAACTAGAACCTTTTGTCGATTGTAAATCCCAAATTGAGATGCGTCTAGCAAAAGTGTTATGATCAAGGGGAAGGGATGACAGTAATTGTGGTCTAAATTTACATTGGAGCATATCACTCTCTATGTACAGTCTTTCTAGCTCACACTGAAATTGTCAGCGTGACATAATTTAGAAGTCACTGTTTTGTAATTATCCTGCTTTAAATATATCTACCTGTGAAATGTTTCATGACAGAGATTCTTTCTTTTGTGTGTAATTTGTCACCAAAATAGTTGACAGGCTGTTAAACATTTTCCACATTCTTCTCCAGCCAAATCCAGCCAAATTTTGCAATCATGACGTTAGTGTTAATTTTCTTAGGGCAGATGATTAGGGTGATCTTATAGCTACATGTACAACTTTTATCAATAAGCTTGCTGGAGCATTCTTTTTATTTAAGTTTTTAACCAGATAATTTTGGTTCAAACATTCTGATAAAAATATGCTAAAAATATTACTAATTTATTTAATCAATAAGTACTGCTGTTTTACCAAGCTGCTTAATACATGTAGCTCAAATTGTTTTCACTGAATGACTTCTTCCAGTCAGGCGGGTGGTTGGAGGGAGCTTCATGTTGCCCTGGTACTCTGGGAGCTAAAGTGGAACAGGAAGCCGATGTGTTTGTGGTGTCTGTATTACGTCATGTATTTGTCCCGTCTTGTCTTTGTTTGTTGCCAGTGGTGTCGAGGGTGGTTTCCTTCATCCATTGGGCTGGCACGTCATCATATACGTGAAATACCCTTGAGTACGACGCAAAACCCCAATCAAACAAACAAACAAACATCCATAATTTGCTTTCAGGGCAGTCAGGGGTGAGCTGGCATGCCACAATATAGGCAAAATAAACTTAAATATAGTATGCCCTATGTCTGATCGTACAGTCCATGCCCTGTGGCTGAGGGTAGTATGTTTCCAGTATAGACATACTACTTTGCTTTAATAGCACTGGAGAAAGATTGATTCCCAACAGAGCCAAACAATGCATACGTTATGGTTGTGTAGTCTGGCAAGTCCTGTTGGATACAGTGCTGTCATATGAGTGAAAAAACCTTAAGCACAGCGTGAAGCACCAATCAATCAATCAGCCCAGTTTTTATAGCACACCACAAGTAGATATTATGTATACTCATGCCTTGTTTTTTCTCCTTGCAGTCGTGATCTGACCAAAATAGAAGCGACAGTCATAGAGAAGACATTATCTGTCCCTAAAGTCCGGTTCCATTATATCAGAAGAAAGGGTCATAGAAAGTTCAAATGTAAGTTTCCGTACATGTTGGAGAGGATAGCAATGGAGGATTCACTTTCCAGCAAAGCTAAACACTTAACATCTATGGTTGTGCTAGTTTAATTTACTTTTTAAATATACAACTATCATATAAGTGAAATACCTTTGAACATGATCACCAATGTAACTCAACAATCAATCGATCAATTGATGTACTGCTCACTTCCAAATTCCCCAGCCCTCTGGCTAAGGGCAGTTTGTTTGAAGAGTAGTTATGCTGTCTTAGCACTGGAGGAAAATTCCAACATTATGGAAACACTTCACATCTTGGTTGTGCTAGTGTCATTTATTGTTGGAATACACAGCCATCATATAGGTGAAATACCCTAAAGCACTGCATAAAACACCAATCAATCAATCAAACAATTCAAATTCCCCGGTGGATCTCCAGTACAAGAGGGAGTCATTCTAGGCGCTGACATTCAAAATAAGGCAAAGCAAGAAGTGAACAATCTTTTTGTCATATAAGTGAAATACCCTTGAGTATACCCCCTGATTAGAACAGGTAACCTACATTGACAAACTGCACTCTGTGTCGAGTTTTATTTAATGAACTACAGGCTGGCTCGTTCATTTTAGTTTTCTTAGATTAAAATGCTGTGATCTGTCCTGCAAGAATTGTTGTTAAAAATTTAAGTTACATTCCAGAGCTTGTTCCAGCCACTAAGTTTGGTCATGATCCGTCTTTGTGCCAGAAATAGTCCAGAAGTCGCTCTATTAACACAAAATGCAATCACTGTCAATTTTGATAACAGAATTTGATTTCTGATTTTGTTAAATTTTTTTAAAACTAACTCGGTGCTAACTGTTTATAAATCTATATAGGCACTATCTGAGGCAATGCATACATGTATATTTACTTCTATGTCATCCACTCTACAACCGCGGATCTGAATTTGACTTGGACAGTAAAAAAATTAAATTGTGCGCCCAATGAATCTCGGTGTTCCCAAACTCATTTGGCGGGCTGCAAATTGTGCTGGTTCAAGTCTTGCAATCAATATTTCAGCCACCATTGTGCCTTTATTCTCCTTCAAACTCCTCAGCTGTTAAAAGTTTCTGCCCTTCAGATTTTCTAATAATCAAATGTTTGTTTTCTTTGCAGTACTTCAAGTTCCACAAACAGTTATAGTTATAAACAACATCGAGGTATCAACAGTTGATACAAAGTGAACGTCAAAGCAGACAGTGTGCCAACAAAGTCCAAGATAATTATGTGCCATGGAAATCTGTACAGTTTCTCCTCTAGCTGCTTCCTGATAGTGTTTGAGATACAAGACTTAGCGTTAGACACTGGTGTGATTAAGTGCTAATGGGATTTGTGCATTTGAAAGTGAATTGATTTCAAAGTTGACGAAAGTAAAAATAAATTGACAGTGTCTGTAGAAAATGTACATGAAAATTGTTTAGAAGTATTTCGATGTTGACTGCATTACATAATGTTGATCACCAAATAAAGGTCCAGTCAGAGCGACACTGTTCAAGGAGACAATCACAAAGATCTGTTTTGAAACAAAGGAATTTGTTCAAAAGTCAACAATACAAGCATTTTGAAAATATCAGCTTCTTGTGTATGATTTATAGTGATAAATAAACCAAGTCTAAAAAAATATATATGGGTGAAGGGTTTAGTTATTTTGTAATGTTTCTATTTATTAGCATTAAATCAAACTTGTGCCACTTTCATTTATCATGTATACCAAAAATAACCTACTGCTTTGACAAATGTATGTGTAGAGATTATAAGTGACCCATATATAATTTTCATACAGTCAAACAAATATATATATATATATTTTGAATTAATGAAGTGAGAAAAATTTGCTTGCCTCCACCGGGATTCGATAGATATATATATATATCCATATTTATTGGGTATTTTGTTAAATCTACGACGTTTTATGAAGGTATCGCCTTGTATTTATCATAAATTTTTCAATCAGTTTTCATGACCTTATTTCTTGCAAATGCTGTTTTCTCAGCTTGGCAAAAAACGGACATAAAACTAGCAAAATCTCAGTCTCAAATATATCCGAGTTTTCCCAGAGGCCGTGTGAGGTAAGGGGTAACAAATTTTGTTTCAAACGATGTCTGAACACTTTCGGTCATTAAGAAGGTGAACTAAACTCTGATGTTATAGAACTCGTAGGTACATGTATGACCATTCTAGAGATGGGAGATAACTCTGGTAGATTTACTTTGAAATTTGCTTCATGGTCACTGTCTTGTCATTGTTTGCCACCAGTGACTTCAAGGGTGGTTTCCCTGTTCCATTGGGCTGACACACAGCTATATCAGTAAAATAACCTTGGCCACATTTGATTTGTTAACTCCCGTAACACTAGTCTGGCTCAAACTACGAGGTCTGTAGTAGGCCTAAGACCTGATTTATCTACTTGTGGGCACTAGGCCAAACAAAAGTGGGCACCCAAATTTATAGAAATGTTAGCATGTTTCAGTATCCGATATCCCCAGTTACCCTAGGCCAATTGTTAATCCAACTATAGCTATAGTAGTTTACTCGACACCCTGAGTAGCCAAAGCGGGAGTACATGGGTCCGTGTCCCTTTTGACAATTCATCTTCCAGTTTTGAAAATCAAAAGCTGGAAGATGGAAAGCTCGACATCGCTTCTCGCTTCTAACCATTTTGTAACCATCAAGTACCATCTAGCTTTTTAACGCAGACTGGGAACTTTGGGATAAACCCGCACCATTACT
>JAQQZZ010120689.1:0-14604 GCA_030265115.1 Mopalia vespertina
TTTCATTATTTTACTATATTCATTACTGTATATGTTGTGAACACTATAACTCTAACAAATTCACAGATTAACTTGAACTTAAACTCAACTTATCAACGTCAGACAGGATTTATCATCCTTAGACAGAACTTATCAACCTCAGACAGATCTTATCAACCTCAGACAGACCTTATCAACCTCAGACAGACCTTATCAACCTCAGACATAACTTATCAACCTTAGACTCAATTTATCAACCTCAGACAGGATTTATCAACCTCAGACAGAACTTATCAACCTCATACAGACGTTATCAACCTTAGACTCAACTTATCAACCTCA
The DNA here is from genome assembly GCA_030265115.1 of Mopalia vespertina. NCBI lineage: Eukaryota > Metazoa > Mollusca > Polyplacophora > Chitonida > Mopaliidae > Mopalia > Mopalia vespertina. Next base: position 322 of record JAQQZZ010120689.1, read on the forward strand.
GACAGAACTTATCAACCTTAGAATCAACTTATCAACCTCAGACAGACCTTATCAACCTTAGAATCAACTTATCAACCTCAGACAGACCTTATCAACTCAATTATCAACCTTAATCTCCACTTATCAACCTCAGACAGAACTTTTTAGCATTAGACACAACATATCTTCAAGTTACAGTTGATTACTTAATAGATTATTGCTACATGTAAGTTCTGTTTATGCTAATAGTTTCTGATTAAAAAACATAAGAGAATTATTGTTTTGTTTTCCAACAGTATCTGGTAAAGAAGATTCAAGGGTGGCCACCATTTACCGCAATGTTGAGTTTTGGGCATACCGGTGTTACTATGAAAATTGTAAGCCACCCCCTGATCCTAGTTCTGCACCACCGACAAACCGGCGTCCATCCACCGCTGTTTTCTGGAGTGATGTGGAATCCTGGAAGAACATGCCAGACGGATGGGGTGGTAATAAAGGATCCGGTTCTTATGGACTACCTGTAGATGATGATGATGTTCAGATTCCTGAAGGTATGTTGTTAGAACATATTCTGCTTTTGCAAGAAAACATAACATGTCACAGTCTGATTATGCCCCCTGCCTGTGTCATGCATTAGTTTAAAGGTACTCCCAAATGGGTTTTAAATCAGATTTATAGTGACTGAATTACAAAGAAAATACTATTAACTATCTGTATTTTCCCGATTCTTAGAATTTGTTTTATTTACTTACAAACTTGCGACTTTTCATACAAATCATTTGAGCTGTGACGTAGGCAGGGAAATGCCATTCAGATTAGTCCATGGCGGATAATGACGGGTCCATACCTGAAATACACGTAGGATTGCTAGATACCAGGAAATTCAAAATGGCTCCAGGCAACTTTACTGAATGTTCTATAACGAACTCTTCTTTAGATGGCCAATTTAGCGATGGTAATGCGTACAGACAGCTATTCGGACTGCTTTCTAACGGCTATTCAAGAATACGTTTTTATATGACATACATGGAAATGGTTATATCATCTTGTAGACGGCGTTGGCTACTTTGTATACTGTAAATTTCTTGTCTCTGTTTGTGATAGTCACAAGTTGTCGTGCAACAGCTATTCAGACTGCTATTCAAAATATGGCAAGGAAAGGGTCACACCTTATTGTAGACATCATTGACTACTTCTGGTATGCAAAATCTTAGCTCTCAGCTGTCAACAGTTTTCCTAAAACCTAATTTTTATTTTCTGTGAAATAATGACTTGTCCCCTTCGAATAGCTAACAGCCAACAGCAAATAGCAGACAAACTTATTATATTTGTAGATGCCTGGACGTAAGAGACAAAACAGCATCCAGAAATGCATTCAGCAGCGTTTTGTCTAATTTTGGGTACAGTGTTTACAGCTGCGATTTGGGTGAAATTTAAGAGCCCTTGTGCCAGTTGTTCACATTCGAATACAGAAGGAATTATGTAATTCTTAGAGCTTTTACCTAGTTTCAAGCTAAAACCTAATGGATAGAATGTTTCAATTGTCTTAATGTCTTGCTTGACCTCAACATATTTGATTTTTATTGTTATTATTTAAAGTTAAACATTCAAAGTTTATGGTAGGGAAAAAATGACTTCCAAATTCTGATTACAAATAGTTAAATTTGAGCCTTTAATTTTTGTTTTCAGTGAGCGTATATCATAGTCAATGAAACGGTTTTGGAGACAAGGCTCCCAATTGTGTTTTCTTGTTTTTGTCATATGTTAAAACGGTGTATACTGAAGTATCTGACTTATTAAATATGAATATTAAATTGGCTTAGCCTTCCTCCCCCCTAGTGTTAGATCAAATAAAACAGAATTAATAGCCAATCTTTAAATGCCTATATGAGACACTTCAAATTTCGTCAGATTCTACATTGAAACTGGCTTATTTCACAAAAATGGTTGGTAATTGAGACTTCAAATTTGTTGCATTTTTAAGAGGGCAATGCTGTTAAAGTTTGGCATAAATTTTTTCAAATGTTTTCTAAAAGATAGATTTTGTGTTTTTATACGCTTTCCTGAGGTTGAAGACAAAAATAAGTCCACTGCAATATAAAGGAAATTCTATAAAAAAAATGAGGCACCTTTTTTGTACTCCAAAGGTTGTTCTACTAAAGAAAGTAATTTATTGGTGTTATAGTATTTATGTCATAGAAATAAGCCACCAAAAATACACTGTACTCTTTTTCTGTAGATACATTCAGGAAACCCTTAAATCTCAGTGACACCCACTAAATGACCAGCAGTAATTTCCTGCTACCTAGACACTCGCCATGCTGAATCTTATTCAATGCATGATGTAAACGTACTGTCAGAGGGTGGGTGGATGGTAGGGAGCTTTGTGTTACCATGGTGCTCTTAGAGTTCAGTCAAACTGAAAGCAAATTTGTTTGTGATGTCTTTGTGTTGCATTCTGTGATTGTCCTGTATTAGTTTTGATTGTTACCAGTGATGGAATGCAAAAGTGGTTTCCTTGGTCCATTGGGCTTGTACACCACAATATGAGTGGAATAACTTTGAGTACCGGGTTATATCCTAATCAAACACTAGCTGTGATGTTGTGAGAAATAAACCTAAGAATCAACTGCTGATACAATGATAAGCTGTTACTGATGTTTATCTTGTTGTGTGTTATCACAGGTATGTGGCTGGTGGCAGACGTCCCTCTTCCCAGAATGAAGAAACTATTTATTTATGGCGTGTTAGAATTAGATGGAGACTTTGACACTTCTACAAATGCTTACAAGGACTTCAGTCTGTCGGCTGAATACATCTACATCGTGGGAGGTCGACTGATTGCTGGTTGGCCTGATGACGCCTTTAAGGGAAACGTTGAGATCATTCTACGAGGATCACATGCCTCTCCACGACTAGAAGTGCTAGGTGGACCAGAACTTGGAGCAAAAGCTATTGGTAAAGTCTGCCCTGTATGATAGATGTTATAATTTTGCTTGTTGTTAATCAATGAAATGGTGATTTTGTTTGATGATTTCTTCTGTGAAGTTTACAGTTATTTATAAGTGTTGTCTCACAGGAACCATTGGTTAAGATCTCTTTGATTCACACTGAAATAAAACATCAGTAAGATATTAATCTTCATAACCAGGTTCTGAATAAAGATCAAATTCAAATGAAACTAAAATAAACTTGTTTTATTGCCCACAGGTGTGTTTGGTGGCCTTGACCTTCATGGTATAGATGTTGGAGTAAAATGGAGCCGCCTGTCGGTGACCGCAAACCCAGGGGACAACACGCTTACTCTCAGTGAAGCTGTATCTTGGCTGGCTGGGGATGAGATTGTTCTCACTCCCACAGGCTATGATCCTTGGGAAACAGAAACATTCAAACTAACCTCAGTATCAGGAGAAACACTACACCTCAATGAATCAGTCAAATACAGACACGTTGGTGAGGATGACACAATTTAACCAAGCACTGAACTATAACCAAAATTTTTTCTCCAATTGCTGATGTTTGATGCTAATCTTGTGATGCAAGGAAATTTGCATCTGAAACATGCAGTTTTGTTGTCTGGGTCAATTTACAGATCAAGGGAAAGATCAGAGATTTCGACAAGCATTCATCATTTGTTACCAATGACACACAACATCATTTCAATTAGCTATATTTAGCCCTTGAAATAACCCTTATTAGCCTGTCTGCTGCACTGTCCTCTATTTTTTTTCTCACCTGTGTTATTATTTTTACTTGGTTAATAGATCCATTTTAATGATAAGCTGACAAATGTCCTTTTGTTCAAGCCTTTGAAACCATTGATTTACTGTCAATTAAAGTTGTGAAAATGCCTTAAGCCTAATCTAAATGTTTGTTGACAGTATTAACGGAGACTGTGGGAACACAGACATACTCATTGACCTCTGAGGTAGGCTTACTGACACGTAACGTTAAGGTCATTGGTGAGGATTACCCAGAACTCTTCTCGGAATCATTCGGAGCTCGCATTCTGGTGGGATTCGCTTCAGACGGTGACACATCATATCTAGGTGAGACTTTGATGCTCATTTTAATCAAAAGTAAACTTCATTAGGACATCATAATCTGTGTAGTAAGCTTATTTTGTGAAATTATACACCAATTTGTACTATTCAAACCACATCCAGCTGATGATGTAAATTTGTTATGGAGTTTATGACATTAAAAGTAAGTGCTCGTAATTTGTGACTGCTTCCTGAGGCATACTCATCTGTGCATTTCTGCTCTACCTTTAGCTGAAGATAGGATAATTGAAGTATATTGATTCTGTCACTTTTGGAGGAACTTTAATTTCCCAACAGAGCATTTGTATCAACTCCACATTGTGGTTGTTTTGCTGCCCACTCTTAGGAAGTACACAGCCATTGTATAAGTAAAATATCAGTAAAAATGGCGTAAAACACCACTCAATCAATCTACCTCTACATCTTAATAGATGTTTGTGTTTCTGAAAACAGATTCAATAAATGTTATTGAATTTATATTTTATGTTTTTCCAGGTTTTGCTCGTATTTCTAATGTGGAGTTCGTCCATACTGGACAGGAAGGGTATACAGATGCCTATGACCCCAGACACTCTCTCTCCTACCTTGACTGTGGTACTGTCAGTGATCAGAGGCCCTCCTATGTCCATAACTCTTCCTTTCACAACGGCTTCTCAACAGCTATTGGTGTTTACAGCACCAACAGTCTCAATGTTACCAATAATATTGTACATCACTTTGTTGGAATCGGTAAGTTATCAGCATTCAGTCAAATACAGCTGCGGTTCCTGGCTCATCTAAACCTAGAACCAGAATTGTTTGTCATACCTCGTCTATTCCACAAGCCTTATATCCAAGTGGATTAAGCTATGGCCTGTGCTTGTGTGCCATCTGGTTTTCCTGTTTTTTCTTTTTAACCAACTCAAATTCTTTTCAGTCACCTGATTAAAGTCAATGTCACTATCAATAAAAATGTTAATTAAAATCTTAAAATTAAAATTTTCTTGTAACCAATCTGTAAGGTCAAGGCTACCTGTATTCTGTCTGGACAACTAGTGTTTATCAAAATCAAGAGACTCTTCATGATTATCACTGTCAAGAGACAGTTCATGATTATCACTGTCGAGAGATGGCTCATGATTATCACTGTGGAGAGATGGCTCATGGTTATCACTGTCGAGAGATGGCTCATGATAATCACTGTCAAGAGACAGCTCATAATTATCGATGTCAAGAGACAGCTCATGATTATCACTGTCAAGACAGATCATGATTATCGCTGTCCAGAGGCAGCTCATGATTATCACTGTCAACAGACAGCTCATGATTATCACTGTCAAGAGACAGCTCATGATAATCACTGTCAAGAGACAGCTCATAATTATCGATGTCAGGAGACAGCTCATGGTTATCGCTGTCCAGAGGCAGCTCATGATTATCACTGTCCAGAGACCGCTGATGATTATCACTGTCAAGAGACAGCTCATGATTATCGATGTCAAGAAACAGCTCGTGATTTTGGCTGTCAAGAGGCAGCTCGTGATTATCGCTGTCAAGAGACAACTCATGATTATAACTGTCAAGAGACAGCTCATAATTATCGATGTCAAGAGACAGCTCGTGATTATTGCTGTCAAGAGGCAGCTCATGATTATCACTGTCAAGAGGCAGTTCATGATTATCACTGTCAAGAGGCAGCTCATGATTATCATTGTCAAGATATAGCTCAAGATTAGAAAATATTGCCTGTAACTTGGTACTAAGTCAATGAAATTCTCTTCACCAGGTATTGATATCTGAGGAGATGATGTGTTAGTCGAGAACAACTTGGTGACATGATTATCACTGTTAAGAGACAGATCATGATTATCACTGTCAAGAGACAGCTCGTGATTTTCGGTGTCGAGAGACAGCTCATGATTTTCACTGTCAAGAGGCAGCTCATGATTATCACTGTCAAGAGGCAGCTCATGATTATCGCTGTCAAGAGACAGTTCATGATTATTGCTGTCAAGAGGCAGCTCATGATTATCATTGTCAAGAGGCAGCTCATGATTATCCCTGTCAAGAGGCAGCTCATGATTATCGCTGTCAAGAGGCAGCTCTTGATTATCGCTGTTAAGAGGCAGCTCATGATTATCACTGTCAAGAGGCAGCTCATGATTATCACTGTCAAGAGACAGCTCATGATTATAACTGTCAACAGACAGCTCATGATTATAACAAGGGAAGAGACTGATTATTGCTGATTATTGCTGTCAAGAGACAGTTCATGATTATAACAGGCAAGAGGCAGCTCATGATTATCACTGTCAACAGACAGCTCATGATTATCGCTGTCAAGAGACAGCTCATGATTATCGCTGTCAAGAGACAGTTCATGATTATAACAGTCAAGAGGCAGCTCATGATTATCACTGTCAACAGACAGCTCATGTTTATCACTGTCAACAGACAGCTCATGATTATCACTGTCAAGAGACAGCTCATGATTATCACTGTCAAGAGACAGCTCATGATTGTAACAGTCAAGAGACAGCTCATGATAATTGCTGTCAAGAGGCAGCTCATGATTATCACTGTCAAGAGACAGCTCATGATTATAACTGTTAAGAGACAGCCCATGATTATAACAGTCAAGAGACAGCTCATGATTATTGCTGTCAAGAGACAGCTCATGATTATTGCTGTCAAGAGGCAGCTCATGATTATCGCTGTCAATAGACAGCTCATGAATATCACTGTCAAAAGATAGCTCAGGATTATCACTGTCAAAAGATAGCTCATGATTACAAAATATTGCCCTCAACTTGGTACTAAGTCAATGAAATTCTCTTCACCAGGTATTGATATCCGAGGAGATGATGTGTTAGTCGAGAACAATTTGGTGACTTTATCTATCTTCTCTGGAACCTACCAGGACCGCTTTGAATCATTGAACACCCGCTACAGAGGAGCTATAGATGGTCGAGACGCCACTAACCTTAGATTGAGAGGAAACATTGTAGCTGGATCAGAGCGTGTTGGCTATAGGTTGCCTGGAGAGTCCTGTGACAATCCTGGACAATGGCAGGATAATGTTGCCCGCTCGTCTCTAATTGGAATTGCTCTTTTCCCAGGTGATGGGCGGCCAGGGTGTTTTAAGATCTCTCGCTTCTCTGTACACATGTGCTCTGATTTTGCTTTGTACATAAACACTGAATCATCGGCCATGCTATCTGAACTGACTTTAACAAACAACATACTAGGTGTTTTCCCTATGATCATCGGTCCAGATGCAGTCTCTCATCAGTTGGCAGATAAATATTTCACAGTCACAGACAGCTTAATTGTTGGAACAGCAGACTCTTTTGACTGCACGAATGATATTATGCCTGTTGAGGATTATGTGTCCATGTCATCTCAAGGTCGTTCGAATTTTCTTGGTGACCAGGGTAAGGTGGGACTAGTATGGCCATCCTTCACACAAGGTCCTAACAACGCCCCAGAGAAGCCCTTCATAGGTGTGATGTCTTATCCAGCAATCAATGGAGTCATGACTATATCAAGTAAGACCATTGATTCATATGTTTTAATTTCATTCCTAATCTGCTGAGGGAGATTGCTTTACTCAGTGAAGAGAGGAGTAAGCTTGTTCTCAAACTATGACACAATCCAACTTAACACGAGTTGAGATGAAATGTGTTCTGTGACTAGCCCTCGTGCTCCAGAAAGTGGACCAAGGGCTGCAAACTTTGGGTCCTGTTCACTCATCTCAGTTGACTATGGGTGTTTTTAAGATTCCCATGACTCCTTTTGTTGACCCCTAGAGGTGTATATCTCGCCTGGCCTGTATAAGGGAAGTCAACTTATGGTTTTCGAAATTGTGACAATTTTTAAAAAATAAAAAGTTTGAAAGATTTAAAGACATATGACTAATTTCTAGACCACCCCTTGTTATTATTGTGATTATAAGCACATCAGGTGCAAAAAGAAAATGTCCAATTTGCACCTGAAGAGGTACATGTATCAAAACATGTTTTTCCACAAAAATTAGACTTGGCTATCCAGAAATAAACAAGTTTTGTTACAAAAAACCTACATCATAGTCCTCATGTGATCGAAGGATCATAAACATAAATACCATATAAACTAATCATTGAGACAGCCGAGAATTACTACATGTATATACTTAGCACTTGTTTACCATTTGACTTCATTGTTTTCAACGGGTCTACTATCCACATGTTTTCAGCTGTTCCACATTTCACATGTCTTCAACTGTTTACAAATGTTCTACTAGTCACATCTGTTTTCAACTGTTCCACTATTTTGCATCTGTTCTAGATGTTACCTTCGCTCACTTTGCCAATAAGTGTGGACGCAAAGATGTTGGCATTGCTACTAATTCTCGCAATGATGACGGTATGCATCCCATAAACACAAATGATCTGAAGTATGTTGATACTCCAACAAATAACAGGATCTTCATCCACAGACCTAATGTTGGGTAAGTAAATTAAGTTATTTTTTAACGATTGTTTTGTACAGGTCCAGTGGTATGTCTAAGTTGTCAAACTGTGTAAAGAAACACTGTTTGTTTCCATTTCATTTGAACATGGGTCTTATGTTAATAAGAGGATGTGTCTCTGAATGCAGAAAAATCAACCCTCAACACATAAAAGTTGTATTGAATGTTAATAAGAGGATGTGTCTTTGAATGCAGAAAAATCAATCCCTCAACACATAAAAGTTGTATTGAATGTTAATAATAGGATATGTCTTTGAATGCAGAAAAATCAACCCGTCAGACTGTGTTGATATGGATTGTGATGGATTAAAGAAGGCTCTGTTAACGGACACTGATGGGAGTTTGTTGGGTACCCCTGGGGTCATTCTGCCCCAGTCTGAGTATGAGTGGGACGGAGATGAGCGACGCGGTCTGGGTGACGACCGAATACCTAAAGTAATGTTAACAAGCCCCACAGGAGATAGGATACCTGTGGAGGATATAGCTCCTAACAAAGGTAGGCTCATTAATGTGAACCTTTCATTGGGAGAAAAACCTCCAGTATTTGCCTCAATGAATATTTCCCCAGTTCACAGTCGTCAGCTTGACACTTAATGATGGGTGAATTTCTACTTACCAACCAACACAGCCAAGAGGCCTCTTCTGAAGTCAACTTCAGAATGTACATGAGCTGCTAACATAGGTATATCATTAAAAATGCGATGTGAATCTGGGGCCTAAGAAAAAAATGCTGATATACTTGTATATATAGACTTGTCATTGCATATTCAAACTTCTGTGCATAAAAAACATGCACAAACATTTATAGAGCTTATTGTATTTCAATGTGTGATGTGATTAAGCAGATTTCCTGAGTGTTCTCAGCGCTGTAAGGGTAGTTTGTTTGAAGAGTAACAATGTTGTCTGTACTTTAATAGCACTATGGAGGGAGATGAACTTACCAACATTATCAAAACACTTCACATTTTATGGTTGTGCTAGTGTCAATTATTGTTGGAATACACCGCCGTCATATACATGTAAGTGAAATATCTTTAAGTACTGCGTAAAACACCAATCAACCAATCAATCAATCAGTTATATTATTTGGCTGTTTGTTTGAAGGACTTTACCATGCTGGGTGTGAGTATGTGGCTGCCTGGCAGGCCTATCGCTGTACAAACACAGACTATAAGATGATGATTATAGAGAGTATGGACGAGGACTCAGAAACACGGCGTTTGTCTCCTGTCGCAGTCCTTATTGATGGCTATCTGGACCTCATTAATGGCCCCCAGGATCATGGATGGTGTAGTGGTTACACTTGTCGTAAACGGTTGTCTACATTCATGTCTATTGTCGCCACAAGTAAGTCATGGATGATTTTATTTATGTTGATCATTTTATTGATAGATGCTCTCTGAAACATTTTTACTGTGACTAGCACTGTTGTAAATCATAGATTTCTATAAGCTCCATGAGGACAGTCTTCTATCTTATAGTAGGGATCGGCCACAAGCTCTGTTCAGCAGATGCAGCAAATGCCATAACAGTTTACACTAGCTGAGGAGATAGATCAAAGCTGTATTGAAATCATATGCAGACTACAGATCTACTGAATGGCATGATTGTTGCCAATCTATAAAAGGGTTAACAGTGGTTCCCCCTTGTGGAAGCTACAAATGTAATTATTTTATACAACAGTACAGTTATGTTCTAACTATATATCTTTTACATATATTGCTGATACAGCGCATTCCATTTTCTGCTGGATACTGTCACTTTATGTACCAGTTTGAATCTTTTGCCGACAGAAAAATAGTGCAAACTTTTTAAACTAAAGTCTATGTGAACCTAGAGGTTTGGCTTGAAGTTCCATATGTTCATTGATCGATCATTGCATATCAACTACCTCTAATTAAAATTTTAATTTCTTTCCGTTTTGGTATCAAAATTTCCACAAGATAGCGTCTCCAGACACCTTTTAATATTGGGAAATGTATGAGTTGTCCTTCAATGGAAGCGCCCAGTCAGGCAGACCTACACAGATATTGATATTTGCAGGACCAGGACTCATTCATTTGACCATCATCCTTAGAACATCTGCGTGGGATGACCTGATGATGGGCATTCTATCAACAAAAATTGCCAAAACAAATCTGTCACAATCTTTGTTTTACAATGAAACCGTAGCACAGTAAATTGGTTTGTACGCTTAAAGATATATTGGTGTAGCATCGATGTTCATACTTCTGATAAGGGTTCTTCCAACAGCTTTTGAACATAAGTGGATAGGAGTAAGGTTTGACCATTACCTGAAATGGATGGCTGGAGAGTCCCACCAATATATGATATAAAAAGGTCATATGGTAGAACTAGTAGCCTCAGATATATTTTTCGATCAAAACAAGAGTTTGGTGTTCTCAAAGACTAAAAGGAAATCAATTTGTCTGTGCTGTTTTGTTTCTAGAATTTTATAACTCAAATTCTGCATGCTTTGTGTTCACAGACAAGGAAGCTAAAGTCTACTTCACCAGTACATCACCTCAGTCTATTCGTCTTCATCTGTTAAATTCAGCCCCTGATGACTCTGTGCTTGTATCAATCTGGTACTCCAATCCACAGAGATTAGATGTCTTCTATGATGACAACAGCGTCTTGCCAACCAATGGTTTCTATAATAGACAGGGACAGTACCAATTGAGACAGGTTGATAATGTTGAAATGGGCAAACCAAAACTGACGTGGGCAAGTGGCAGTAATTATTTTGACCATTCTCGGAGTGAATTGTGGGTGCTCGTGAAGGGACGGAATCCTGTTACTATCACAACCAGCAATTCAATTGTGGTGATTTTTGAGGCGTCTGTAGAAGTGCTAACCATCGATGAGTTCTTTGGAGAGAATCTGGTCAACAACTTGGTGGCTTTCCTGGGTGTAGATCCCAGTAAGGTGCGTGTGGTGAATGTAATATCTGAAGCCTCATCAGGGCGCAGGAAGCGACGTAACACAGGCATGGTACAGTTTTATGTGGAGATTGGTGATGCTCCGCTACAGAGTGTCAACCAAAGTGCCAACAACAGTCTCAGTACGGCGGAGCTCGCCAACTACACCAGTACCCTCATTAACGCTGCCTTACTGGGCACGCTCAACCTCAACACTACTATGTTTGTTGTGGAGCCATTACCCTCCCCCGGTGATCCAGCATGGGAATACAGGGTGGTCGATGAAGTGACTGCGGACTCCAGTTATGTCCCAATATACGCTGTGGAGCAACTAGCTTTTGAGATAGAAACAGTGGTCCTTTATGAAGATAAACCATTCTCAGCTCAACCTAAACTCAAACTACTTGATACACAGGTAAGTTAACCAGTTGCTGCTTGATACACTAACCATCTAACAAACTAAACACTATCAGCTCTATCTAGCTTCCTGTACAATTACAGATCTTCACCTCTTTCTACATGTACCCAGTGACGTCCTGGGATGGTCCAGAGATCCCTCGGTTTCTGGGGGTGATCCAGAGATCCCTCAGTGTTTCTGGGATGGTCCAGAGATCCTTCAGAGTTCCTAGGATGGTCCAGAGATTCATTAGAGTTTAAGGGATGGTCCAGAGATCCCTCAGTGTTTCTGGGATGGTCCAGAGATCCCTCAGAGTTTCTGGGATGGTCCAGAGATTCCACAGTCTCTGGGATGGTCCAGAGATTCCTCTAGAGTTTCTGGGATGGTCCAGAGATTCCTCAGAGTTTCTGGGATGGTCCAGAGATTCCTCAGAGTTTCTGGGATGGTCCATAGATTTTTTAATGCAGTTTAATCTTAAACACACTCTGGGAATATCCCAGGAAGCCATGTCATTGTCCTGGTATGTTTCCAGAAGGATGTCCATACTATGATCTTCTCTGGCAGTACTGTATCAGTAATAAATGTGAGTTGTGAGACATGACTGAGCTGTCATATTTCCCCCCATTGAGTCTGGTGTTCAAGACCATTATCACCACTCACTTATGGCTATATTCACCTTATTTAAGCCAAATGCTGTAAACTGGAATCCATCTGGACATTTATTCAGTTACATAAAAATAACTTATATTTGTAAAGATTGAGTTCAAAGGAATTGGAGGTGTTGGGAGGGAGCTTCCTGTTGCCCCAATGCTCATGGAGGTAACTAAGGACAACATGAAGCTGATCTGTTTGTCTTTGTGGTGCTTCATGGATTGCCATGTTTGTGATTGTTTGTTGTCAGTGGGTAGAGGCTGATACACTGTCAAACCTTAAGTATGGTATAAAACCCCAATTAAACAAACAACTTGAATGACCTTAGGTCAGCTAGATTTTAAGTTTATAATTGTTGCTCATAAAAGTCTTTATACTGTTATTCATACTGTTTTACTTGTTGCAGGGCTCTCGCGCACGTCACCTGGGCATCACAGAGTCACCCTGGCAGGTGTCAGTCACACTGCAATCTACAGTCAACAGCCATGCTAGTGGGGCTCTGACTGGAAATACAAGTATCAGTTTTGTAGATGGGTGGGCGGAGTTTAATGATCTGTCAATCAGTCATCCTGGGACATACATTCTAAAATTTTGGGTTTCCTCCCCTCCTGAAGCAGGGAATTACATCCTGCAGCAGACTGTTGTTGTGCCAAAGCGTCCAATAATGGCTTACATAGTGTCGTCGTTGCAGAACACACAGGAGAACTCCGCAGTGGAATTTACGCTAGACATGAGAGATTCTACCACATTGGAAAATATTAACCCTGGCTGGAGGGTAAGTCAATTAGGAACTAAAAAAAACTCTTATCTGATACACTGATCAATAATTTGTGGGAGGTTATAAAAAACTTCTCATTTTATGGTTGTGCTAGTGTCAATTATTGTTGGGATAGACTGCTAGCTGTCACATAAGTGAAATACCCTTAAGAGCAGCGTAAATCACCAATCAATCCTAAAATTTCCCTTTTTTCTATCCGTTTCAGGGCCACTCCTGGTCAGTGACAGTTGATTTACCCAACCCAGACTATTACTGGGGGACTATGGATGGCAACACCACTTCCCCTTTGAACTATTCGACTGGCGTGGTAGTCTTCTCAGAGCTACAATTCACTAAGCTGGGCACCTATCATGTGAGGTTCAGCTTCAGGTCAGTGCCAAGCGAGTACCACTTCTACATACTGGCCAAGATTCATGTGATCAGCTCCCTTCAGGCGAATATCACCAGAGAGAAAACAGCCCGTATCCAGCTGAAGTTCAATGAAGATTACCAAAGCGTTATTACATCTGAAGAAGAAAAGGAATTTTTGGGAACTTATGTTGGGAACTACTTCAGTCAAAAATACCCTCAGATCATTGTCAATAACACAGACGTCCAGCCTGGTAGGTTTAGCATTTTCTTCAAACGCTTATAGGAAAGTTTTTGAAAGCAGTACAACTTGTGCATATTGTGTACTGAAGCATCGTTTATGTTTTACACTTCAGATGTGAATAACACATGTACATGTACGGCAATCTGAACCTTGAAAATCTGGAAATTTTCATGTTAAACTATAGAAAACTATCATACTAGATTTTATTATCATACAACATTTTGTAAAAATGGCATCTGTTCCCTACATGGGAGGATATGTATTATGAGTCAGATACGTTATTGCAACTTTTACTGTATCCACTTCTTCTGTTCTTTTCCTGTGGCTGTTTCAATTAGCTAACTCCCGCGGCCGTAGCTTAGTGGTTAGCGAGTGCGCTTTCGGAGCCTACTTCGATGTACCGTTCACGGGATCGAGTCCGCCTGTCGACCCT
>JAQQZZ010120700.1:0-14604 GCA_030265115.1 Mopalia vespertina
GTACAGTAAAACTATCGTATCCATACCTTGCTAGTACATTGTTTCCATTCCATTCAGGCTTCTAGATTTCTTGAATTCATTGAGTTTGAACACAGCTCTCTTAACTTATGATCACATAACCGTCAAGTTGGATTATCAATGAGTTATGAAATGTTTTTGCAAAATTTTGGATAATTGTCCGCAGCGTTTGGAATGAAGGGACTTATGAATTCTCTTATACCATTAAGAGAGATCGTTTACGTTTAGAATTGTTAATTTTCGTTGAACGGGAAACCTTTTTAATAAGTCCTCAACATAATAACCGGCAACAGGTTTCATGGTAAACCTATGTGGTTACTTTCATGTTCAAGTCGGTTTACGGGAATCTCTATCGGATTTCTTCTAATTATCTTGCGTGATGCACTGTAAATCGTACTAGTATATATTGTTTATTGCAGAGAAAGAAAATGTTACTTTTCTCCACTCCATACGAACATAGATCTTTGGATATCAGGACCAGCGTTCTAACAGCCCGAGTTACAAAGGCCTACTATTATAATTGGCGTTTTATCGTCTTTATTTTTTTCCATGAATAATGTATTTATCCATTTGGCAACATTTTTTTGGTATCAGTCCTTTATTTTTCTTGCGTGTTTCTATATTACCATATAAGACAAATACTCTCAAATCCGGAACATTTTTACCCTCATGTTGCGGTGAAGGACAATTATATACAGATACTCACTAGAACTCGATTGTTCCGTTTAATATAGCTACGAGACGTGGAATTTCGGTAAGTGTAGCAGGACTATTATTAGGAGAATCCCTTTTGTTTACATTATGTGCTTTATGAACGAATTGTCTCATAGGCACACAGACGAAATCCATCAATATTTTACGTGTGGGGAAATAAATTCTCATTCCGCCTAATTGTCGCTGTTGTTCCAGACTCTTGTTTACGATGGATTTATATTTTATATTCTTTAACCAGCGAGAATATGATAAAGCCAGGTACTGTGGTAATAGTTGTATAGGGGCAGGATTTGTGGTCTGTAATCCTGTCCTAGAACACAAAATTAGGAGTGCCTCTGTCCACAAATGAGCACTGGTCAGAAGGTCCGTTATCCATGTAGGTGAGGTGAGCATGATTTGTTATGTGTTGCAAACATGTGACATAGTCAGATTTACATGCTGTTTAATTTATCTTAAATGTGGTAAATATGATTTATTCATTTAGAGATAGCTCCCATACAGGATTCAAATTATTTATGGTAAGATGTTTCTGGGCGATATGGAATCTGGGAGAGAGAATACTGTTAAACAATCCTTTAAATTATTAAATAGTTTACCTGAAGTATTGAATACTGGGTAATTGTTCTGAAAGTATAGGCGTGAGAATGTTACTGCCGATATTTTGTTCTCCTAATTATGTACACACCGTATGCCATGGCTGCTGCAGCGTCAAAACATTCCGTCGAAAAATTTGGCATTCCTGTAAGCAACTGGGACTGTCGCTTTATTGACGTTATTGGAGGATTATAGGCATTATCAACCTAACAGCACACATGTTTATCAACTGGAATACACAACAACAAAAAAAAACACATGAGCAGTTTGCTATTATTCTCTATTCCGCCATAAACTTTTCATCATCATCCTGTACTACAACAACCTCTTTCCATTTGGCATTATAAGGAGAAAACATGGAGCTTAACATTATTCTGTTTTTTTAATCACAATTAATTGATACAACTTCACCTTGCGGAGCCAGAACACAAAACCATATCACAGATTGAAATTTAGAGATAGCTCCCAAACAGGATTCAAATTATTTACGGTAACATGTTTCTGGACATTCGCTATATTCCTGTGAATCACCTGGCCACTGGTTTTGTTTCAGACCCTCCACAAACAATCTTTCTCTGAAGTGAACACACTCCACAGATAACTGTACCAATTCTCCCCAAGTCGAACACCCCGATTCTACACGTGAAAGGGGGGATATCACCCCGACTCTACATGTGAAAGAGGGACTATCATTGTTTATAACATGCATGTTTTCTTTCTTTGTCTGTTTGTTGATTTTTAACGCAGGATACAAATGACAGAAACAGTGTACAGCTAGTGCAACCTCGTTTCTTAGCATGATTAGCCAAAACGCTTTCTGATTTTTTTTTCTGTTTATGGAAATTGTCTTTTACAGATGGGCTTCTTCGTCATCCTCAACTTGAATTAGAAATAAGGTCTACACCGAAAAAACTTAGACTATTCTCATTGCAAATGTACAATTTGTTTAGTTTCTTAAAGTCCAGCTCGCTCATCCTTTTACATACCAATGATGCGGGATTTGTTTCAGGGTGAATGGAGAAAAGTTGTTTAAGGAAAATAAGAATTCAGTCAATCCTTATAATTAAATCGGAACAACACTGTAATTAAATGAAGGCAGTTTTAAAGCTAAAATGAAATAGTAACTTTATTCAACAAGAATTGCAAACAACGCGCTCATGGATACACGTACATGCTAGTGTCAGTCACTGTTACCATGGCTACAGATGTCGGTCACCAGCTGACCTCTAGCACGTGAGTCTCAGCAAGAAAGTTTTATGTGGCGGTTAATTTTACGTACACTTAGTTATTTGAAATATTGAAAACACAGTTCGATAAGGATGAATTTGAGATGAATCCGGATGAGGTGAAGTTGTTGGAATGTGTGAAAAATGTCACTTCGTCCAGGGCGCTGTGAAATGTAGCTCACGGGACTTGTTCCCCCCGGCTGTACAAACTACGTTTTGCTGGGGTCTTTGAGCTACCGCTGAAGTGATAGCGCTGATGTTTTGTTTTTGGCCAGTTGAACATGCCCTGTTGTAACTTTTGACGAAACTTTCACCTCTATGAACACTCATGTGTACATGTGTCGAAGTTCAAAGCCTGCAGCATTCATTACTTGATGGAGTACGCGGTGTAAGGACGACTGCATTTATAGCATTGCGAGAAATATCACCACAAAACTGAAGAAAACTGTCATGTATTTACACTCTTCGTTGTGTACCATAATGTGATTCCCTTAGATAAATTCATAGCATCTTTGATTAAAAAGGCTTGTGGACTTACGATCAGTTTTTGCCACAAAAAGTTTTAAGGATTTAATTGGACACCTGTCTGTAACTGTTGCTACATTCCTTTCTCTGCGGGACTTTCGCGTCTATCCAACAACCCCTTGACGGGGGTTTTCCTTGGTTTCATGGTTTCACAGTATTCTCTACCGTTTTCATCCAAACAAAACTCAAAAGAGTTCAAATAAGTTAGATAGAAACTCTAATTCACAAGACACAGAATGCATGTGACTTTTTTGTCATCAGTCATTTTATTTGTTTTGGAGATATTATTTTCAAATGCAATATATCACTGCTATTCGTTTCAAGTAGCTTTGGGGTGGTAGATTGTTTATTGTTAAGGCTAACTAATCAATTTGATTGCGCTCGAGCCCGTTGAGCCGTATCAGACACAGAATGTGTCATAAACTTCATAAATTGATCAAGTTTTGTATTATTGTTATTAGCCTTATCTTTTCCTGGGGGTCATTATAAGTGGAAGATGATGGGGCCTCCTAGATAATCTAATCTGAGATGTGTTTCTTGCCTCATTGGCAGGCCTGAAACATTTATCTTTTACAATGTCAATATCAAGTTCTCTGCTTTTTTAACGTGTTTTTGTGATATTCCTTAGCCTGGTCCACAGACATAAACTCAGCCCTTTTCTCGGGATTTTTGGGTTGGGCTTCGTCATAAAACCGTCGTAATTTTAAATTTAGTTCTTATGGTGCCACTGCGTGGAACTCCGTTTCAGTGCCATCGCTGAAATAGGCTACACATTTTACTTAAGAAAAACAATGTTATCAAACGAGATGAAAATATCGACCCGAAAATTATCCAAATGCGATTTAGGGAAATACTTACAGAATGTTATAAAAAATAAAAATATTTTTCTTCATCTGTTAACAGATACATAAATCTTTTGTAAAAATGATTTTAAATAAAGAAATATTTATTTATATATTCATAGGGCTTGTACCTGTCATTAAATATAATTCACATGTCTAATTATTTTTAAAAAATGCTGATGAATGATAATATATGTTTTACCCTGGTTATACCTTAAAACAGTCTAACGCCCCATTTAGTGTTATATTTTTTGTCCAATCGGATTTTCTGCAATCTTTGAGTTGTAACAGATCGCTGTCCAAAAGCTTTTTAAATGTGTTTGTCGATATCGAAATAATCCCTTTGTTGGATTTGTCAAATTTATCACGCATTTCTCGATAAGCTTCCGAAGAGGGTGTCGAAGCGCTAAGACCGTTTTGGTCGAGCTCATCGTCGAAAAGATAGCTTCGGTCGTTACCAAAAATGTCAAAATCTCCGTAGTCGACCATCCTCCTTGTTGACATCTCAGCTGTCACATGCTAGCAAGCGGCAGGACGTTGGCAAACTCGTAAAGCAGACTAAGAATATTGAAAAACTTTTTTAATATTTACTCCATTCGAAATCATAAATCGGCGCTATTTTGTTGTATTTAATTCAAGTAAATTATTTAACAAAGGCAGATTTTTTGTACTGTAACAGGGAGCATTAAAGTCTTTTCCATTTTGATATTTATAGCGGAAAATAGTTCCGTCAAGTGGGCGGGACTAATTTTTTTGTTATTCATTGAAGTATGAACGCAAAAATTTAACCAATCAGAAAACTGGATTCCGTGTAAACACCACTAAAGTTTAATTATTTATTAGTATAAGGCGTTTAACTTCACTCGGCTGCCCTCGATGTACTACGCACGTTACCTAAGTTGTCGCCAGATCTTCGTTATGATATGTATGGATTTTTTCCAGTTAAAGTGATAAAGCACAGTTCGCGTTGTGCAGAGATGTTTCCATCCGGTTTAGGTTCAGCACATAATGCACTCCTACATTATAATACATTTTTATATTTTGTTGTTTGCATGGTAATATAATTTTCTACGTGGGTAGTCCGCTTGTCTATACGTATGCTTTACCATTGTAATGTTATATTACCATTCAAATAACGTTTTAATGGCAAAGCACAATGTGCCAAATAAGGTAGAATTGACGTTAGATCCTCTTCTTCGCAAAGGGCCGGTTCCTTAAAGCGCAAGACTATCCACATTTAAATAAGCAAAGCCAATTTCAAATGTTCTAAGAATACTGAAATGTGCCAAGATAGTCCTGATTTTCGGGTGTCTTAAACGACACACTGAATACTAACTTTTTGGAGTTTGCATGCAAAGTTGAATAAGGACGAGCCGTCAATGGTACTACAATAACATCACCATTAAAAACACCAACATTGATCAATAATTTTAGTTATTTAGCAAGGTCAACCAAGTATTGATTAGAACATAAATGTGTTTGATGAATGCATATTTGTTACTGGCGTAGTTTTGTTTTGGAAGTGGGCATCTATCCAATTAATCGTTAAATGAAATAATAAATGTCATTTTAGCTTGGCGCCACTTGGGATTAATGGACTTGAACCTGATGGTTGGCATCCTGTGACGTAGAACCATTAAGTAAAACTATACTTGTGAGCCATTTCAGAACAATATAATTACATATACAATCAGAACTCATGAAATGACAATTAGGTTACAAGGCTTACACATTAGCCGAGAAAAACAGCACCCCGTGTGGAGAGTTACCATCTGAAGTTAAAGCTGCACACACAAATGCAATCCCGCCATATATTTTTATTCATCATATTAATACATACGTTTTCCTGGATTATAATAGTTTTATAACATGCAAATACGAATGTGTACATTCATCATATCAATAAACACGTTTCCTTGGATTACAATTGATTGATAGGATGTAATTAGAATCGTGTGCTTTGTATATGTTTGCTGCATATATGTTGCTCAGTATTATAGAAGAACGGCTTAGGAGGTATTGGGTGTAAAGCCTTTCAACAATCACCACGAATGATTCGTTGTCGGGTTTCCAAGTTTGAACTATGGAAGAGAACAGTTTGATGTAAGAAAGCCAAATCAGATATGTCATAGTGGAGATTTAAATTACACACCTCATTTCAACCACACGATTCTGCTTATTTAACATATTAAAATCAGATTTGCTGTGTAAAATATTTACATCGAGAATTTTAAGCATAGACCGAGGCTTTGTAGACGGAGAATTGTGTGAACAGATTTTTCTGCCTGACGGTATAAACTAATGACGATTCGGTGCCTGACTGAGGGTTGTGGGTCGATTACAGGACGGGGTTCAACCCGAACAAATTTTCTGAACTAGAATCTGTTCAAACTAAGAAAGTGTTATCCCAAAATACCGAAAATACTGGTATAAACTAATGCATACATTCTGCAAATACTTTTACAACAAACGTTTATAAAGAATTAAGAAACGCGGCCCACCTCCCCCGCCCAAGCTCTCCACCGTATGCAAGCAAGGAACAGTGCGGAATGGACAATATGCCGCCATATAAGTCAAATATCTTTGCGTTCGTATACGACGGTAAATCTCAATATAAAAAAAACAATGAAAATTGTGCTAGTAAGAGACACTTCATTTACTTGCAGCTTATGAAAATATTTAATTCCAGCCAACGGTTGTAACACGATACTTTAAGGAAATGTTCTCCAGGTCTGTTCATCCTGGAGTTAATGTGTATGACGGGTCATCTTTAGACAGCAAGGCGGTCAATATCTGTCAAGACTAGCGGCGTCATGGAAAATAAAATCCCTTCCTGGAACATAATAACATGCAGGGGCACAACTGATAACACTGTAATTACCCTTGCTATCACCTTACAGGAAGAACGATGATTGGCGCCTCGTTGGTAATGTACCTTGTATACAATATCGGATTTTTCTGTGTTGATCTTATTTCTTAATCTCCATTTATGATACGATATTCTGTAATAATATCAAATAATTCTGCCAGTCACAATAATCATCTCAATGATGATCACAATATATGGTTGGTGAAATTCCGAATGTTATAATAAAGCTATTCAGTGCAAATGCGCTAAGAAAAGACAGTGAAATGTGCTAGGTTTAAAAAGATTGATGAGAAACAATATTCGATACGAGAATAATCAGACTAAGTGGTTTAAGCGGTGTTCACTCAATGTCGTCTTCGAAGATATGCCTCCGTAAATGGATTTAGTAAGGGTGTATCTCGTTGATCAATTCCTCAGTGAAACACTTTACGAAATACATAACATATTGAAGTGATCCACTAGGAAATTCCAGCAAAACTAATATATCTGTCAAGTTAATGGGCCACAAATGTAATGGGTTATCGTGAAGATGATGGATGACAGGCACGCACTTTCAGACAGCCAGAAAATTTCGACAACCTAGCAATATGTTTGAGAGAGAAAGTTGGCTAAAAAAGGGGAAGAGACGGGTAGAAAAAATCGCATTCTGATAAAGCTTGTCTCCCTAGGGTATGATAGAAATGACACGGTCAGAGAAAACTCCGAACTAATTTCAGTTGGTTTAATGCAACACCCGATGGTCTACATTATTAAAGAAAGTTAACCGCGTTCACAGGATTTCCACAACAATTGTCTCCCCTTGCCCACACACACTCGTTGTGGTTACATACATTACATTGGACCCTGTGGTATAACTATAACTTATCTAAAAGCACGTATTTTAAGGCGTGATTGTAATACGACAAACTAACATAATGATATTTTAAAGATGCTGACCTCTTTCTTGAGGTATTTGATTCAACTCTTGCCCCGAACGAATAAGCAAGCTTTTCACAATTTGATATTGCAACTATTATCCGTTTAAAGCAAAAACTATTTATAGGAAAAGGTAAACGAACATTTCAAATAACAAGTGTGGTGCAATCAAAGTCTATCTTAACGCAATCCATGGGCTGTAATCGTTATTCCGGATATTATAAGTGTTGGTTATTCTGTATATACTGGCCCGCGATCGTGGTCTAGTGGCTGGCGTGTCGGTCTACTAATCTTCCTTTAAAATATCGCTCGTTATTTCGACTCTGTCGGCCATCAGGTAGACGATGTGGCCCCGCCGATTGCGTTTAATGGGGGTGGTTTTTACGAGGTTTCTTTTCGGAGTTCTAAGAAAGGAATAGTGTAAAGTGATCTTTGACTAAATCTGAATTTGGAAACGGATTGTTTTGGGGGTAATTTTAGCCTCATTCTCCAAATGTGCGTTATATTTTAAGCTCATGATGTTTGGAAACAAGGGGTTGTTACATGCCCATGTGGGAAGGATCTTCATGTTGCTCTGGTGTTGTAGGAGACTAGTGGTAACAATAAACCCATTGCTGAATATTTGATTTTATGTCTTTAAACTGGTCTGCCATTTCTTGGTTTGTGAGTTACCAGTGGAGTCCAGGGTGAGTTTAACGTTACATGTCAATGTTACACGCCAATCAAACAAACAACGAATTAGTAGCCGCCCATCCCTTGCCCTTAGTAATCATGTGGATATTGGTGTGACTAGTGATATTTTATCGGTATGTCATCCTTGGCTGTTCTAAAGGGAAAAACGTCGAAATATTTCTTTCTAAACATACCTGTAAGACATCACACAGTTATTTGCGTCCATGCTATTCAGTTCAGGAGTTAACAACGCGCCCACAGCTGAAACGCTAGCGAAATCACTGATGGCATGGACACAAAAGCATCACAGTGAAATGAGATTTACAAATGAATTAATTAGCAGGTAAACAAAAGAGCTCTCCTTTTTATTACTGTAATTACTAAGCTAGTTATTCTTGCAGGAATAACCACGCTAGATTGATTTTAAGTAAGGCATATATATACGTTTAGAGATTAATTCGATATAGTTGTTTTGCCATCGTGCGTGTATTAAATGAATAACCAATATACCATATAAGATGTATGTGTTCTATGTACATACACATGTTGATTTGAGACGGCTATTGATTGGAACTTTAGCTCTTGATTAAATAACTGAGTGCGACAAGATCTTCGTATCAATGAAGTTCGTGTCACAATAAAGACGTTCAACCTAGAATAGATTCTGAATTCAAATAAGTTAACTGAGATTCGTTTCATATTGTCACATAATACCATGATTTTGTATTGGGGATTGTTGTAAGCAGTGTTGATAGTTACCTCCCTCAAATAAGCGGGTCGGATTTATGTGTGAGTCACACGATGAGGCTCCGGCAATCGCGGGGGTGGTTTTTACTAGGTTTTCTCGCGATTAGGCAAGGAACAGCGTGAAGTAGACAATTTAAGTGAAAAACCATAGATTACGACGTTAAACCTTAATCAAACAAACAAATAAGCAGGACATTTGTTTTGGGGTTTATGACACCAGAAGTTTTCAGTGGTCCGATGGTTCTCAAATCCTAAATTTGAAAGATCCTTTGAAAGGGAAGCATGCGACAGCACTTGTAAGTGGAGGGGGGTTTAAAATGAACAGTTGGACAGATTACTATTCTGCACTGTCTGTAAAACAGTTTGTAGTTAAATAACTTCTTAACGGAACAGCGGTTACTATGCAAATCTGGTTATCACCTACTGTTAGAATGTAAACTAACCCAGTGAGTACCGGTATAGAAAATAAAGGGATTATGTTAATGAAAATTTGACTGTTGGAGCCTTGCATATAGGATACATTAGAAACACAGACTTGATGTGGATGTATACTAAAAAGAATAATTTTAAATAAACACGACTATATCGATAGACTATCTTCACTTTCACTTTCGTGGACCTCTATATCTTATTTGATGTAAACAAAGGTGATTTTGCATTTAGGGTTCTACATGCCTACCAACATACTTTTTTAAACTTCGACGATTCACTTTTTGCATTTTACACGTCACTCGTCTCATTTAGAGATCA
The DNA here is from genome assembly GCA_030265115.1 of Mopalia vespertina. Taxonomy (NCBI): domain Eukaryota; kingdom Metazoa; phylum Mollusca; class Polyplacophora; order Chitonida; family Mopaliidae; genus Mopalia; species Mopalia vespertina. Next base: position 9,873 of record JAQQZZ010120700.1, read on the forward strand.
GTGTTTATATGCATATGTCCATAATTTATTGTATGTGAAGCCAATCGTTGATTTTATGTTTGTTGTATATACGTATATTTGTTGTTAAAATATGCTTCTATTCATAGGTACTGTATATATTGTTACCAGTGACCTGACTTGGATCAATTGGTTGGTCTGTTTGTGAATATATAAAAAAAACCGTTGCACTCTTGTGTGTTTCCACGACAGATGCAGCACAGCCGAGTTACTAGTATTAGGGGTGTTAGGGCCGGATTAGGACACAAATAGGCCCTAGGCACTTAAAATATTTTGGTGCACCCGTATATATGGAATTCAAAATATATGATAAACCACAAAGTCAAATTTTGGTTTTCAAAATGATTTGTTTGTTTGTTTGATTGGAGTGTAACGTCGTGCTCAAGGGTATTTCAATAATTACGGTGGCAAGGCGGGAGGAAACCTTGTAAAAACCACTCCCGCGATTGCCGAAGCCACATCATGTGACACACTCATTTACCTGATGGTCGACAGACGGACTCGATCCCGTGAACGGTAAATGGAAATAGGATTAGTAGGCGCACACGCTACGACTAAGCCACGGCCGCGGGCCTTTTTCAAAATGAAACAATACCTATAGGGAAATGGAAAACAATACCTATAGGGAAATGGAAAACACTTCCCCACTTCCCTTGATGAACTATTAAAGCACATGCTTATTTTGCTCGATGGTTAATCCAGCTCAAACGCATCAAGATCCACTAGGGATGCAAATAGAGGTTGAAAATTGTTTACATAGGTCAGATGTCTATGTGATGTAGACACACATTATGGTATCTGTTCAAGGACATGGAGTTTGGCTCAGAACGTATTGTTAGATGGTCAGATTAGCGTCCTTAGCGCCACGCCCACTCCACTGGGTAGATTGTAAACGTCAAAATGCCGGTCATAAACGTCAATAAGCTGAAATACAGTTTAAGTCTAATTCCATGTGTTTGGGATATATTTGATTATAGTTCAATCGCATTGCCACGCAAGAATCTGAGAAATACTAGAAGTTTGAACGTCCATGGGTTAATTTGATTGACATTGAAATAACGATGGAACAGATGTAATCAATTGTAAAGCTTATGGTTGCAATGTTAAAGAAATAGTCAGTGGAATTATGGAGCCATTTCTGAACAAAATAATCACACACACCACCACAGCTGATTAAATTATAATTACTTTTGCTATCTTCTTTCACAATGAGCAATACTAGGAGCCTGATTGGGAGTTTCCGCTATGGGTAGAGTTACAAATACAATACCTTGTGTTCTCCATGTGAGTGTTGCTTTGCAATTAGCGATAAAAACAGTATCAGACTTTGCAAAATGAGTTTACATTTTGAGTCCCATTTCATTTCAGCCTGTATTATTTACCAGTTGCAACACGACATAGTTGGATATTGTCCAAATCAATTAATCAATCTATTCTTCCTGATATAATTACGTGATAGAATTAAACGAAATAATTAATAACGTTAAGTGAAATATCAGGATTTTCTTCCCACATATTTAAAGCGATATTTCATTGCCGTGTTGTTGCTCTTTGACCTTGCCATGGATACTTTGTAGGTGACGTGTGCAATCCGCAATTTGATGGAATAAATGGAGGAGTGTTGTATGGATTACATAGCTGCAAACACGATTATACTGAACTAGGAAAGTGACAAGTGGAATTATTTCATTGATATAAAAAATGGATTCCAATAACTAAGTGCAACTGAGGGGAAAGTTTTCATACAACAGGTCAACAACAAAACATTGCCTTGTATCATTCTCGTGCCTTGCCTTGTCCCGCAAATGGTCGCTAATGCTGTGCTGCTCCAGAAAAGAAAAACCTAATCACACCTATGCGAGTTATCAAGCATGAAATCGTTCATCTGGCGATTATTGGAACGGGAAAATTATCACAATCGGACTGAAAATATGTTTTAAAAACTTATTCCTGCAGAACAGCCCAAAGTGATCCCATTTTAATGCATACAATATTGATATACCGTGGGTTTACTCTAGAATTGATAGGAGCATCCTGACATTGTCATGACCACAGCTGATCAGTGAACCTTTTGTGGTTATTACACAGTAAAGTTTGAATAACATACATATTGCTCTCATGAATGGTGGAGACGCTTCGCTTATAATGAATTATCCTTTCCAACATTCACTTGAGCAATATGTATTCGCGCTTCGTCGGTTATCAATTCCATCGTTCACTTAAGCAATATTTATGGAATACAAACTTGACTGCGATATCGTCTTGATGTGGTATTGTTGTTGTTGTTAGAAACCCGGCTATTTATCACGAAAAAGAGCAGATTCCTGTAGGCCTATAGTTCGGTTTCGGTGTGTTTGTCAGTCTCGCTTATGCTTGAGCAGGCGGTTGGGAGTGGACTTCCTGTTGACCCAGGAGTTAAATATCAACAGGCCGATTTGATTCTTGGTGTATTTGTATTATATCGTGTGATTGTCCTGTCTTGATTGTTGAATCGTTATGTCAGTAAAATAAATCAAGTTTGCGTTAAACACCAACCAACCAAACAATAAGCGTGTTGCAATACTGCTAGTTGTGCTCGAAAGCAACATTTACGTATTAACCATGCACCGTTTCAGCAGTGGTCTAACGCACCCAGATATACAATGTAGGACTGATGCGTAGCTATATGTGTCGATCATAATTCTATAGCCTATAATGAACGGAAGGCTTTGGAATACCGCTGAAAAAAATGGTCATTAATAATTAGAAGTCTATCGTGGTAAATCACATAATCGATTTAAAAAGGGCTTTCGACAAAAAAATACACATATTTCATGTTATTATCGGAAAGCTGAAAAAAAGTATATACATGTACACTTGACAATAAACACGTTTGGCTATCATCGACAGCTTATGTCACATTGTTTGGGTGTTGTGGTGTTTACGTGTTCTATGTTCATGTGATAACTGCATAACTATACATAATGTGGCGTTGGTTTAAGATGGGGGGAATGCCAATGTTTTAAGACTGCCGCACACGAGGTGATTTTTGTCCTCGATAATTCACACAGATGACAGGTGAATTTCGCCGCCGATTAACTTGAGCACAGAAAAGGCGACTGTGAGCCATTATCATGCGATCAAAAAACCCATAGTTATGTGTTTGTTACGGTGGCCCATAGACGACATTACAAAATTTTTATTTCTTGATTTATTTATTTTTTGTTACACGTTTGTTTTTGTTAGCAGTTGAGTTACATTTTTTAGTTTCCACATAGGTGAACACATTTCCAACTAGGTGAAACGCCTATGTGATAACTTCCCAGTTTTATTCTTTTTTAGATTCCACATAGATTATGCAGGGTGGTAAAAAAAAAGAAACTTCTACAAATATACAGAACTTACACACATGTTATCTTTGGCAGTCCAAGCGTCAATACCACTCCCCTACTTGGAGTGCCAGGTAATTCCTCCTTTACTCTCTGTCCTTCATTTTGATTTGGTGTGTCATCATCTTCTAGCAATATTTGTGAGAGATTAAAAAAACTCTGGACTAAAAAATGAAACTCCGGAGTTTTCACCTAGGTGGAAACATTGTCACATAGGTTTTTCTTTTTTTTTGTGTAGGTTTTCACCTACATTCAGGTGGAAACTAAAAAATGGAACTCAACTGCTAAAAAACAAACGTGTAACAAGAAACATAAATTTAGAAATAAAAGTTGTGGAATGTCGTCTATGGGCCACCGTAGTTTGTCATGTGTATCATTGAAGATGTCGGATTGATGGCTTGGCAGGCAATTCGGCAGAGCATGTATTTACGTACCAATATTCGTCTGATGACATCTGGTTGTGTGTAAATTTGTTGATTGTGATTGAGTGAGTGAACAAAAGAGCGAGCGAGCGTATGTATAAAAAGAGAGAGAAATGGTTCTCCTTGACATATATATGGCCCCTTGATTTGCGGTATACTTATATAGGCCGGACTCCATTTGCTCTGGTCTATAAATATCTAAAACAATAAGGTAGTAGCTATCCACAACGTTTAAGGCAATCTTTTTTTTTATCAATACCAGAAATTAGATCAGAATATACAAAGCGAGAGATCTATTAGTAGATATAGGGGCCTATCTACATCGACTTTGAATGTGCTTATTTTCAAGTCGGACACAAGGTATTTATAGTATTGCTGCACTCAGTTTATGTGTTTTAATCGCGGCAATCAGAATTTAATTATTCCACCATCTATGCTACTTTCGAGCGACCATGTCACTTAAAGATATGGTTTGTACGTCTTGCTGCATTTCAATAGATTTTAAATGTTAACAAGAAGCCGCCATTTTACCGACAGTATCATGTGACAAGTTGGACAGTCTGCTGTTTTGTCGGTGAATAGTGTCGCTGCCAATTGCAGACGAAGACGGTCTCGGCGACAAACGATTTCTGTCCCGAGCGGGCGCACACGGGGCGATTTTCGAGGTGCTTTTTATCGATGACAAAACTCGTCTCGTCTGCGCCGGGCTTTGGAACACCCACACATGTATTTATACGTCTAGAATATCTATAGTGCATGTCTTCTACGCATCGGCATATTACACTGCGAAACAACTTCTTTAAACACACGCGTATACCAAAGTCAAAACACCGAGTAACATCAAGATATGCAATCTAATTAAAATCAGATCTCAAAAAGCGCTCCCCGTGTTTTGTTTGTCGCTATAATTGAGATCTAACGCAA
>JAQQZZ010120711.1:0-29128 GCA_030265115.1 Mopalia vespertina
CCCCTCCCCCTCCTCCCTCCTTTCCGTTATGCCCTAACACATGTCTTTTCTTGCTTAATTGTTAATCCAGCCCTGGCTGTATTGTTGACTGATGCGTTGTGTGGCTGTGTTTACATTCTAAAGTTAACCTGAGATGATCCCCACTGCTGTTTTGGTGGGTATCATCATGAAATATCACGCTATGGATGGGAAACTCGGAGAACTACCCAGTATAAAGTTTGGGAAGGAGTTATAATACCAAATGTTAACATTAGAACTTATGGAAAATTAATTGTCGTCAGTGAGCATCTAAAGTCGCAGTCGTTTAACTGGTTTTCTAAAAACAGATTTGTAGTGAACAAATTAAAGTCTTGTGGAAATTGAGACTAGAAACGGCTAATGGGGATTGTAATTGGATGTTTAAAAACGAAACCTGCTGTGGCAATACTCGAGAAACCGGCTTTCTTTTATTAGATGCTTTAAAGAAAGGGTTTGTATATAGCCGATGATTGGAGTAACGAAGACCAGCATTTAACTCATACTCAACGTTAGCAAAAATTGTCTATTCTTTTAAGCTAGTATGTGTAGAAACAATGTAGTGTTGTTGAACTTTGCCGACAGGTGATTATCACAGTTTTATAGCAAAACCAGATATCATTGCCGAGAAACAGAGCGAAAGGTTTCTCTACTTCCCTACACACAGGCCATCTACCCCCAACTACAATTAGTCTGAACATGTCTAAAGCAGACTGTCAATGTACATGACTTAAACGAGCAGTAAGAACACTGGTTGCAAAATCAAGCGATAAATAAACAGGTCTTACTCTGATGGATCCGTTCTTCCTTAAATAAATTTGTTGTACTCTAGGAAGTGAAAAGTTACAAACAGGGGTGTTTTGCTACATCTAGAAGTGGCGCGGCCCGAGGTGTGCTATCACAGCCTTATGGACGAGGGACAAGAGGCGACTGAGGTCACATAAACTCTGAAGTTGAGAGTACACGCGATTTAAGCTTGTATGAGCAATCAAATAAAGACTATAAAGCTTAATAGCTTTAAAATCATTACAAGATCAAGTTTATTCTGTGCAATTTATCCCAAAAAGGAAGACCCAATCGTCAGCAAAAATCCATCTTCAGTGGCCACCTTAGTCCAGTTCACTTTCTCAAAACTGTCAAAGTCAAGAATCAATTTTCCCTACTGTTGAAATTCAATTGCCAATAATAGTAGACTAACGAAGTTGAAAATTCAAAACAAAAACAAAAAAAAGACCAGCAAATGTTAAATAGAATATTTATTATAAAGGACTTACGATAATAAATGTAAAACTACAGCCATTATCGGTTATTTCTTATAAAACACAAAACATGGGAATATGAACAGTTAGTATACGTATGAATAGTTTTAAAGTGGGTAGAGATTGTTAGTTATAACCAATGATGGATGAAAGTATATCCAGTCAATAAGTGAAAAGAAATTTGGTCTTGTTGAATAGTTCTGCGTATTGGGTCTTCAAATGGACATCATAACGAACCTCATATAGGGTAAAGTAAGGCTGATAGTCTCTCATGAAGCCAGCAGAAAAATCACAGGAGTAAAGACATGTTGAGTCGATCTGAAGGAATTAATATTTATGTCTCTTGAACGGAGACAAACGGAAAGCAGATCAGATGCTATCACTGTCGTGTAGAGCACTTGATATGTTTAATGACTGGCAATACACTGGAATCCGAACGCAGCAATAATTCTGCACCAATAACATAGTATCAACTCCACAATATACATTCATTAAAGCGATGTTGCTCTCTGCAATAAAATTCATATAGGTAAAATGGGTATCATTTGTTGTATTGAATTATGCTCTCTAATTTTCTAATCGAGCTATATCTATTTTTTAATTGGACCTTAAACATTGGGTATTGCTTAAAGTACAGTCAAATTCATCCACACGTGTAAATGACTGAAATTGAGACGATGTAATCTTATAGCGTGCGAATCAGCGCGTTGAGGCAAGCAAATTTTTCTTGTCTACAAAACAAATATACATAAGACTCCACAGCCGGATCGGTGAAGGTTCAAGGGTCGTTTACAACCTGGAAGCTATGAAAATGTGGATGCTTGCAGACGCAATGCGCGCTATTATCAGCAAGGGAAATTAGATTATGTATCATTATAAGCATTACCTTATTTTGTGCAGTGTGCAGAAAAGTGAGAAGAAAAGAGAACCTGTTAAAAAAAAACCTTTCTCGTTTTTATTACACAAATATGTTATATTACTAATAATCTAATATGCATTTGTCGTTTTATCTGCATTTAAAGCCTTTACTTTTATAGTAAAAAATAAAAGAAGAACTGTTCCTTAAAAATTGTATTCACGCCTTAATTGCGCCGAGTAGTATAGTGTCTCCTACGACATTTAATAATTCTTGACATTTTTCGGCAAGGAATACAACTTACTTAACAATTATGGCGTACAAATAACTTTTTAATTGTACTTAACATTAAAAAACCGAAACTAGCAGGTAAAAAGGCTAATCAGAGTCGGGAATGTCTAATGAAGCTTTTGTGTGGGATTGAACAGGCTATCCATATATGTGTATAATACAAGAACCAGTATAAGGTCTAATATCGCATGATGTGGATAACTTTGTGAAGCCCACAACGGCACATTAATCACGTACACCAAGGTAAAGAAGGAGGTAGAGATAATCAGAGTATGTGGTAGGTTATTGCCTGAAAGTATACTAGATTCGCTTTGTTACAACCGCTATTGAACCGCTAAAGTCATTACAACACCACACACTCTCCCAAATTTCAAAGAGTATATACTGTTATAACGTATTACAATAAGACACTTGTCCATTTTCACGAGTTCGCTAATGTAATAAGTTAACATCATTAACACACTCTGGTTTTCATGAGATTGTTATACTTTATTTCAATAACAACCTTTGATATTTTACAAGTGTATTATTTTAATTATAATTACACTAACACAATTTCGCTATTTTAATGAATTTATTCCATTCCCTTACATGGACGAACAAACGATTTGGGACAATATGATTATTCAGCTAGCTAAGGGAATTCTAGGGGCTCCACCGATAAGCAACCTTTGAAATGCATTTATCCAAATAAATCGCCAAGAATAACCTACTCCACGATAATTCGTACACAATACCACGTCACGTTAACAACTAAATTCACCCACAAACTACTCTCTCAATCCCAACATAATGATGTTCAACTTTGTTTAAAATTATACTGCACAGTAATAAAGACACGGAAACTAGCGTGTAAAAAAGCTAGAGATAGACTGATGATAAATTTATCTTTTGTGTTAGATCAAAAACGCAATCCACATCTGCTTAACAATATAACCGCCAATGTCATATCTCATGTAACAGGAAGTGGACATTTTAACTAAGCCCTCAGCGGCACAGTTGACACTCGTGTAGACCACGGTAGACCACGGTAAGGAAACAGATAGAGATTCTCCAAGGATTGGTCGCTACTAGAACTGAGTGTTAAGTTTAATAACACGATCGTATATATCTTATTGCTTTCATCTGAAAATGTACCCTTATACTGGCAGAACGTTAAGGCCAACTTTTCGGTAGGTGGAATTAGTGTCCATATCCAAACTATAAGACTCCAAATTTTTAGGATAAATAACGTAGCAAGATAATTACGCAAATAAATAACGTAGCTAGATAATTACACGAATATACACTCTTATAAATAATGGTTCGTTTAAGGTTCTTTAGACAAGAGAATGGTTCTGTATGGAGACATTACGCCATAAAAGGGTTCTTTGGTATAAGAAGAAAAGGGAGAAATGCTTGAAACAGCTGCTGTGAGGGTGCCATGCAGAACCATAAAGGGTTCCACCAGAGCCATGATTGAAGAACCTTAAAGGGTTCCATTACAGCCATAATTTTCTAAAAGTGTGCTAGACTCTGATCACTACTGGAGCTCAGTGTTAAGTTAACTCACAGATTGTATATACCTAAATGCTTTAATTGGTAAATGTGCCCTTATACTGAAAAAACGTTAAGGCCAATTTATCGGTAGGTGGAATTGGTGTCCATATCCAAATGATAAGACTCCCAAGTTTTGGGTATAAATAACGTAGCAAGATAATTACATGAAAGTAAATACTAAACTCTGATCTCCACTAGAGCTAAGTGTTAAGTTAACTGCTTAAATCGGTAAATGTTCCGTTATTCCGGAAAAAAGGCCAATTTATCGGTAGGTGGAATTATTGTCCATGTCCAGATGATAAGACTTGAATCTCGTTAGTAATTCACACGAGATCATAATAGAAGCCTAATTATACCACTGATGATGCTTATCAGTCACAGAGTAACTGCATTAACTACCAAACATAGACTACAAATTGATCGAAACCAGTAGTATAATGATCACAAACAATATAAAAACTAGGAAGGCGACAACATTGGTCAGGCGAACTTAAGTTGTTTAATTATAAAAATAGAAGTTTTCAAAATATTAAAATTGTCAACATGAAAAATTGACCGGACGACAATAGCAAGTCAGAGTTTACCATAAATCTCAATAATCATAAAATTAAGACCGAGATATGCTCTATCAGGCAAGCTGTTCTCAGCTTCAGATTGGAACTGGTGAATAAGTTATTTCAAGGTGTTATTATTTCACCAAAATCTCGCCAAAAGTCTTGCACATATACAGATGCCGTTTATTAAGAAGAGACGCCTTTTTAGGAATTTTAACCTAAACAGTTTGGCTTGTAGAAGATTCAGATATGTCTTCCTACTGAAATCTAAAACATTTTGCAGATACAGCATAGCAGTAGGTGAAGATTGCTACGTGTTACTTTGGACTATTAGCATTCCACAAATTATTAACGCCATTATATAATTAAAATAATGTGGTTTATCCCCAATAATGCTTGTGAAGGTTTAACAAAAACATGCCTTTCTACTCTGTACAACTCGGCCAAGCCATCAGAAAACGTTTAGCTTTTTGATGTTCAAAAATTTAGTTTATATTTTACTTTTCCTCCTTTGTAAGCACTAAAAGACAAATTGTTTTTCGAAAAATGTACAAATTCTCTATTTGCAGTGATATCTGTATTTGAAAGAGAACTTTACTGAAACCAAACAATTTTCTTAAAGCAAAAAATGAAGCTGAGTGTCTCAGTATCTAGGTAACTTTGTCCGTCTCCAAAGCCTTTTATATATACTTAGAGGGAATGGTTGAAAAGTGTAATAGACTCGATAAACTTCGTTGGCTGGTAGTTTTGCTGTTATTGGCGTTTTCCCATCGCTGGAAAAGAGATGTAATAAAGGCAGTAACCGCTATTTTACAGCAGTAATAAAATGGACAAAATCAAACTTTTAGCTTTATAGATTATACGGATAAATCGTACATCCTCGTATAGCATGTTCTAGTTTTTAACGCAATAGTCAAACAGTGAACTGCATTAATAAAAGGATAGTTAACAACAGTATGACTTAAGAATACCACTGGTTACTCATTGTAGGCTGCAGTGGTGTAATGACTTTGTACTCCTATATCTAACTACATTCAGTCACAAATCACTGGTTTTAAATATTGGCCTTGGTGAAAGTAATAGTTAAAAGTTAATACCCCTGATACGCTCTTAGAAATAATGGTTCTTTGATGGTTCTTTAGAAAAGAGGATGGTTCTGTATGCAACCATTACGACAAAAACGGTTCTTTGATATAAGAAGACAGGGAGACATATTCAGAACAGTTTCTGTGAGGTTTCCGTACAGAACCATTTACAGCTGGCGATTCGGTGCCAATCTCTGACGGCCGTGGGTTCAATTCCCAGACGGGTTTCAACCTGCAAAGTTTTCTGAACTATAGAATCTGTTCAAACTAACAAAGTGTTTTCGGGAATAACGAAAGAACGTATACTTTATCTGCAACTTAATGGTGCGCCGCCAGACAAAACACATTACTTTTTTACTAAAAACAATAAAAAGAGTTTTCACTGTATATAAAGAACCAGTGTTTGTTCAACATCTTGCCTTTTATTTTGGCTCAAGTGACATATAATATCGTTATTTTGTGCCTGTTAAACTTGGCTGTCTGGCATTTTCGAATTAAGAACAGGTGGGAAGCCATACCATTTGACTCGCATAGAGTTTAATATCACTTGTATGTTCTCCCTTGTCTCATAATCGTGTCGAAATGATGAAAATGGGATGTAAAATTTATACACAGACAGCTTTAAAAAAATCTTACCTTGAAGTACTAACTGATTGTTTATACGAAAGGGGTGTATGGAAACGTGACAGGGGGTTTAAGTAGCTTGCTTCTTTTAATTTACATTGAGGTCAACAGTACTATATGCATTCCCTCTGAACTTAATTCGCTTTATTTGAAAAAGTAGCACACTAGGACGAAGAAAATAATAAACATACTTACTTTGTAAAAACGCACTGAATTTACACAGCACATAACCCAGTTGCCATCCTTCGGTGATATCGTCAACCAGATGTATCCATATAGGACCACATGCCACCAGTAAATCGGAACTGGCCAAATTCACAATGTAATAGTTGGTTGTTGTTCGCATTTTTTTAGTGTTTATGACAACCAAAATTATAATTATATTTCCGAAAAAAGCGAAAATATCCAAAGCAATACACACTGACGTTTTCACAGCTATTTCCCATGTTGGCAATGCTTTAGGAAATCCTCGGTAAGGCACTTGGGTAAGATTAAGAGAGCCGTGCCCTCCACACACCGGTACCATCACCTGTCGAGGTTTCTTCGGCAGACTAGGCGGAATAAATGTTCTTCTAGCAACTTTCATGTATTGTCCTCGAACGATATCGAGAATGGATATTTGTGGTAATTTGACGCGTCCTATTTCATACCTTCGTGGCAATTCCCCCTTTATTTCTAAGCGACTTGTAAGATTTAAAAGTTTAGTGATATTTGAAGGCTGTAGTTGGACTTGTGTCCCCTTGGACACCGTCACGCTTGGGAAACAAAAGGTGTATGAAACTGCAAAAAAGGCGACGGTAAATCCACGCGTGGGGAGATATTTCATAGTGACACACTTCACTTCGCTTATAAACCTGTCCAGATGTTATAAATCCATCGCTAGGAGCTGTTGGTGGTGCGCGGTTTTCCCTTCGGAATCCGGGTAGCAGTATCAATCTTCTTGGTGTGACGTGCCGGGTGAAGAGTAGCGTGGCCGACAAGTGTCGGATTTTAGTCCACTTCAACCAGTCTCAATCTCCAATCAATACCCTCATTGACCACTCACTGTTGATATTTAGTGGGTTAAGCTATCCGTGATCTTCCACCGATCAACAACTCACCAATTTACCGTTGCGTACCTTTGCCACTCAGTTTGTATATCATTTGGAAACCTGCTCTGATCCTATTTTAATTATACATACAATCTTTCCTGCGGGACATCCCAAACTGTTACTTGATGTGTTCCTGGCCGCAGACAATTTACGGCACCGCCAGCTGCCTATCCGGTATCTATATTGACTTTTCCATGAGTTATATTTAACTTTACAATCTCTTGGTGTTGGCAGAAAATTAGAGGCCAATCGATTTTGCTCAGTGGGTGTTTGTGGCTATCATATTTTTTGGATTGTCTATGGTTAATGTAATACAGCGTCAATCTCAAAGGGAATCAATAAGCATTTCTCTGGCTGTAACACTCATTTGATTCTCATACAAACGAATCCGGAAGAACACTTCCTATAGTGGCCCATTAGCGAGGCGAGGTTTAGCCCCCACAGATAATGGTCTAGCCGCGTTAATAGACCTACACCTATCTCTGAACTCCGTATATAAATAACATTCTCGTTTGACTTTGATTTCCTTTCATTTTCTTTCAGGGATTATAATTAACATCAATAAAGAATATGCATAATTTATTATTTAATCCAGGTTTATTTTGTCCAAAAGACGAAACTTCCATTTTATTAAATAAGTGCTACACATACTTCATTTTTGTGATGACTTTCTAAAACTGTATATTTGTGAATAGTTTAATGATTCAGTTATGTGTTCATTTGGAAACAAATAGTAACCCAAAATATGGCCAAAAGCAAAATAGTCCAGAACCGACCATCTCTTTAGAACTAGTTTGCACAAATGTTTGAGCTATTTATTTTTTTTTCTTCTTCTCGTCCTCGTTGTGTAAAGCCCATCTCTGTTACTGGCAAGTCAATGACAGTTTCGTATACGTCTATCTTTCACTTGGAGTCAATAGTTTTTAGGTTGCTGAGTGGAAGAATCAATAGTGAAGCCTTAGCTGAGACACCAAATGTCAATATTTTGAAGGCTGGCAGCAAAAGCAATTACTCAAGTTTTTTATACATTTTGGCGGACACTAAGTTTAGTTCTTTACCCTTAAAACAACAAAGGAATCGTGTTGTTGTTAAGGTGGCAAATTGCTCCATTACACTTTCAAACCTTAGATATTCATGTCACTGATATCACAGATGTTGTCGCTTAACTTTAAATCACATTTAAATGCTCACGCAAACAAATCTTCACTGGATGACACATATCTGATTCAGAAAATAAAGAAACAATTTTTTGTCGCAAGAAAAAAGCATTTTATTTAAACACAATCTGTCAATATTCGGCAGTTTTCCTTGGTATATTATCAAAGAAATTTGCTTTTGTAAATTGCATTTTTTAACTTTTAGCTCTCCTAAAAAAAAAGTCGCAATAAATAGCTAATCCTGAGCTCTCTTCTTGTTTGATATGCCTAAGGTGTTTGTTAGCAGTATTAAGCAAGTGAGCAATGTGTGAATGACTCTTTGTATGTCATTAATAATTACATCAGAATTCAGCTGGAATATTTCCAAAACATATCCTGTTACTAATAATAAGGCGGAAATTGGTCCATCAAACACTTTTGTGGTTTTCCACGAATAATCCCTTGCGTGCGATTATCGTGGACGTCCGATCCATAATACGATTATAAAAGTACATGTTGAGGTTCTGTGAGCAGCAACATTGTTATAGTAGTTTCTTTTACCATTTTTAGCTATAAATAAGTTTGACCAAAACACTGACACACAGATATGGTTAACGAGTAACAAGGTTTAAATTTAATGTACGATAAACCTCTTGAATGTGTGTGCAACATTCATTACTTTCAATTGTAAATAACCGATTTAACGTGTTTGTAGTAAGGCTTGGAGAAAAATTCAAATGCGTTCATGCCAGCCTGATTACGCTTCTTCGAAACAGAATATTTTGTAAATAAACGTACATACAAATTTAATGATATTGGCGGCTTCAGAGGTTAGGTTTGTATCATAATAGTGCTCATTGAAAATATGCAGAATATTCTGAGGTGTTATCCACAGTGTCATCAGTAAGATTGGATTATTTCGTGCTAACTTGATAACTGACTGGTACTATACAGTACAGTAACAACAGACTTACATAATCATAAACAGATTAGACCAAACGTAAAGAGCCTAGACAAGACATACTAGTCAACAAATGTGAGTAGATATCATCATCAGACATATGATATAGATACTATACACTACACATATAGATTGAGACTTATCATTGATTGCCTATTACTGATTTACTCGGACAAATATATGTTACACAACCATTGGTGCATCATATGCGAGTTAGCTGTTGTAGTGCGTGGCTAACATTCCCAAACACACCTAAGACTCACCAGCGAATTGACACACCTAAGACTCTATGAAAAGGAAGGTATTATATTTTTCACAGATGAGTCATTTTTACACAGGCAGTACAAGCTGGAATGTTCACGTAAACAGTTCCGTGTATTTTTTTATTCCATGAAACATCGCATAATGCAAATAATAAAATATAGAACACAATAGTTAAGTTTCAAACATAAATGACATTATTCAACATAGACATTCCCAAGCTCAAATATTACACGTAAAACCCGTATTTTTGTTAAATTTTTTATTCGATGAAACAGCACACATTGCAAATAAAGAATATAGAAGACAACAATTAAGTTTCAGACATAAATGTCATTATTTAACATAAAAATTCACAAGCTGAAATTTTACACGTAAACAGTTCCATGCCACTGCTAACGAAATACATTCATCATCTATTCTGTTGACATCAGTGTCCTGGCTAAGGAAGAAACGTAGAACGAATGGCGGTATAATGATGTATATTGTCGTGACACGCCAGATCGCGCTCCTCAAAAACGCATAAAACCACCGCAGAGACAGACACGGTACATTACGAACATCATGCTATGTCATACAAACGTCATGATTTACAGCCGTTTACTTGTATAGTGATTACAGGAAAGTGTCATTCGCTCTTTGCTAATGAAAAATGTTACAGAAATGTTATTCCAGTAATTATAATATATTTGTTTTTACATTTGCCAACTTGATATATTTTCTTACGATATATCCAAGGCGTACAGTGTTTGTATTTTGAACTATAATAGATTCAATGTTATTAGCTTGGCAAGGCCGTGTCTACCACTGAGGAGAAATCGCGGTATGACAATGGATTAATAGATTGCCTATCGGTTCAGTTTATTGTATTGATATGGTGAGACCATGCTTCTGAACAATAAGGTATTTCCAAGGACGATTTATGATAAATGTTTTACGGTTCTATGAAAATATAGATTTATAAGATTATCTTGTGTGGACTTTTTTCTGTAAGACTCCATAAAAGTATTCATTTATGAGGTGTGTATATTTTGGTATACTTCAGTTTCTCTGACCGGTTCCATGAAGTTATACATTTATGAAGTGTAAACATTTTGGGATATTTACTTTCTTTACACTGCTCAATGCAAGTAGACGTTTATGAGGTGTATGTATTTTGGTGTACTTTAATTTCTTTGTACGGCTCCATGCAGTTATAGATTGATGAAGTAATGTATTTCTGTATACTTGTAATAGTTTCCCTGTTATTATAGATTGATGAGTATATGTACTATGGTGTACCTTGATGCCTTTGTGGTATTAATAGAAAAATGGAATCTTGATAATGATTCATTTGTCACATTAAATCACACTGGAACGAAAATTGTTCGTGATATAGTACAACCATGAGATATAAGTTGTCTATCAACTTTTTGCCCTGTCAGGTTGAAAATATCGGTGGAAAAAAAATCATTTATCATCACTGGCGTAATTTTCGTATGACAGGTAAAGTATTCATTCTGCATATATATAGTGTTCCAGAGTCGGTGCTTCAGGAAGTGAATCTTTCAAAGCCTTTGTCTGGATGAAGAACTCGTGGTAGTAATGTCGCCAGTAATTAAATGCGACCGAAACCTGATGTTTAAGATGAAACCAAATTTGCATTGTCGTTGTCTTTAATCAATAGATCTACTAGATTTTAACATTGTTCTCTGGTGTTTGACAATCCTGCTTTTAAGCGCATAATACATGTTATTAATTTGGTTCCATGCTTGCTTTAAGTGTATTCTAATGTACCTGCTCTATGTGACATTGTACTTTGTTGAGTGTTTTAGAGACTTCATGTATTGTTACACATGTATGTGTATCAAAGTGACGTTCTCCAACTATTTCTCATGTTATCCAATCCATAGTTTAATCCAAATGTTATGTGTCAGCTCAAAGTTTTCCATTTCTAATACCACGTCATATGTACTGTATGTGGTGTGTGTGAGTGTATTTATACTGTGTCTACTTTGTCAACGTTTTCCAGTTCTAATACCACATCATACGTACTGTATGTGGTGAGTGTGAGTGTATTTGTACTGTGTCTACTTTGTCAACGTTTTCCATTTCTAATACCACATCATACGTACTGTATGTGGTGAGTGTGAGTGTACTGTGTCTACTTTGTCAACGTTTTCCATTTCTAATACCACATCATATGTAATGTATGTGGTGTGTATGAGTGTATTTGTACTGAATCTACTTTGTCAACTTTTTCCATTTCTAATATCACATCATATGTAATGTATGTGGTGTGTGTGTGTGTGTGTGTGTGAGTGTATTTGTACTGTATCTACTTTGTCAACGTTTTCCATTTCTAATATCACAACTGCATAAATACCACATCATATGTACTGTATGTGGTGTGTGTGAGTGTATTTGTACTGTGTCTACTTTGTCAACGTTTTCCATTTCTAATATCACAACTGCATAATTTTCAAATATTTTCCATAACATGTACGGGTTTTTTACTATCTCTCGAGATACTGTATAGGATACCATAGAAACTCGAAATTAAAACCTTTACAGAAGCTTGGCATTTGGAGTTTATTTAGAACATGAGATAATTCGTCATTGTTATTTAAGAGACAGGTAATGCAATTTGATTCTTATTTTAAAGTACTTTTGATCAGAGTTCCAATTGAAAATAAATGCTTATTCTGAGAGGCAATTCACATCCGGGCGACTATTTTAATTATGCCCTTAGTTCACTACAATTATACACTAGTACGTTCGATTCCGATAACGAAACGTGTGACGTAACCGTCTTGGCCACAATTTATCCCGCGTTTAGAGTGCTTGGTGTTTCGGGCCGTCCTTTATCCGCATGCTTTGACAGTTCTACATTTTTTACACTTGCATATGGAACTCCTCGAATCAATGTCATAACCAGATTTTCACTAGAATGAGAAAGGTTGTCAAGTATACAACTGCATCCTGAATAAAGTGTGCTTCAACAGAGAAGATAAAACGTCAATTATCGTTAACCTCTGCTATATCACAAAAATAAGCCTCTATCACATTCAAGTACCGAATTCGAAAATTTGCAATCATCCAATGTCAAATGCATATCGGCAAAACATCAAAACAATTTAAGTGTCTTGTTCTTTGGTAGAGTTTTATAGTTTTTGTGTAGATGATTGGGGGCATTAATTTGTCACATTCGTCCAACTTTTAAATCCTTATTTACGTAAATCAATCCACAATAAAAGCCGAAATTTGTTAACTTTACGTTAACATTTTTTGAGTACGGGTGTATTGATTGCTTTGTGTGTGTTTTACGTTTGTTTTGATGTTGTTGTTGTTTGTTGTTGTGTTGGCCTTCTGCAATGCCCAATAAATAACATTTGAATTTTATCCAGATTTAGGCCTGACAGTCACGGAAGCTGTTGTGTGGACATCTCATTTTTTGTAAGAATGCACAAGACACATACGTGATATTTCATAGTTGTAACCAATGTGTTTGGTTTGGAGAGACTTCCTGTTGCCCTGGTGCTCTCACAGCTTAGGGGGAAACATTAGGCCCATCTTGTATTTGTCCTGTCTTGTCTTTGTTCGTTGCCAGTGGCATTAAGGGTTATTGTTTCCTACACCCATTGCGTTGGCACGCAGTCATGTGAGTAAAATAACCTTAATTACGGCGCAAAACCCCAATCAAACTAACGAATACATTTGTACAATTGTTTATACTACTGTTGTTCGTATTTGTCCTAAAACAAACGACACGTAGCATAAAACAAAAGATGCCGTCACAAGTGTTATGTCAATGCCGTGTAACGTTGCACACAGGAGCGCGAGGCATGAACTTTGTTTTGCTTTCAGTTCCTTTCGTTCACGTGAAAACTTTCTCTGTAAAAGTAGACTCTGACACCGTTACACGAAAGCATTCTCTGGTAAAGCTTATAGAGGCCGACCGGGGGCCGAATCCATGATCGATTAAATCTCGCGAGATTCTCGTTACTGTGATATCATCACTATGCTCGGCCGTAATAGATGTATAAAAATTCATCATAAAGTCAATTTTGTTCGTCAAAAGCCTATTTGCCTGGGTATGCACACTGTTCACCAGACTTAAACCAAACTAGCACAACTCATAGGGCTTTAGTTAAGGAGTGCAGTTTGTTCAGAACCAGCGAAATATCTGCACAAAACGGACTATGTTTATCAGCTGATTTAAACAAGTGCATGTCATAATGGCGACACTCGTTTGACATACGAGAGCACGCTGTCCATTCGAGGACTTCCAATTAGGGGCTGAAGTTGAAATATTCCAAGAGGAAATTTTGTTTTCAGTTGAGTCAAAAGCCCGTGCTTAAAACCCGAGGTAATAAAAATTGAGGACGAGTTCAGTGCTCAACAAAGCATACCCTTTCCGATTAAATGTTAAAGATTAGACCGTTAATACGGTTAACACATTTTATCAGTGAAAAACAAAATCTCCCTAAGCAGCCATAACACCCGCGCACTTTTAACTTTAATAGCAGAAGAGCTTCACAATAGCGTGATCAAGAGGCTGGAAAGTGCAGCTCAGTAAGTTCCCAGAACGTTTACATAATCACTAAATTGGGATACAACTCAGGGAAGCACGATTAAGTGATTGAGCATAGATCGGATTAAAGTCTTCTCGAATGTATACCCCCTCCCATCTCCTCACCCGTTCCACAAAGAGTTGCAATGTAAGTTTATCTCGCCTAAAATGTTCCATTTTAAAACATACAGTATTTGTGTATTGACCTACATGATACATTTGTGACAGTACTTCATATCGATAAACAGATGATGCTAATCAATAAATGGATCTAAATACCCCATACAATTTTGTAACTCAACTAGTGGAGTTAAAGTAGAGCCACGATGTTAAACGGAAATTGCTTTCGTGACAATTTGATTGGTTTGTCACGACCTAACTATAAATTTAATTATTAAAGATTTTATGTGGGTCTACCGTCCTTAACCTGCGTTCTGTGGGCTGATGTGAGTTAAGACTACAATGTAGGTATCGGTATTATAAAGTCGAGTAATAGTTTATATCGTTATTTTTTTTTTTGCCTGAAAATTCTTAGAGCTTGAAAGATTTCTGCGCGTCTATAAATATTTTGTCTATTAAGTAATGTTGATATATAGGACTGCTACAGAAAAAGCTTATCAAGATCTGAGACCAGCACAGCGTCCCATTGTATTGCTATAGAACACAGCATTTAGACCAAAGGGATATAACTACAGGTGGGACTAAAACATACGAGCTGTTTATCATCTATCTCTTTTTTATCAAAATATTAAGGTATGTTATATACTATCCCCCAGGTTTCAAAAGTTTGATAAAAGACTATGAGGACATATTGATGTAATAACTATGAGGATAAAGCAAGATATCAATTATTTCATTTATTCGCTTTATTAAAATTTCGGATTGTTTATTGTCTATTATTTTATTCAACAATGCTGCTCGCACTTCAAAAGTGTTGTCGGTCAAAGTTATAAACTTGTATGATAGAAACAGCCTACCAATACGGATTGCCACTTCCATTGAATGTGTTGACAATGTTTCGGTACAGATTCTTATGGAGCTTCCATTAATAATGTTACGATGTTAACATCTATATCGAATCATCACTTACTAAAAGTCCACGCTAGTTAAATCTGACCTACTCAGCGTTAATGCTACTTACAAAGCTTAACCGAGTAAGAGTAGATGAAATCTTAGAGACTGTTTCATGTTTAACGAGTCTGTACATCTAATTTGTGCAGTTAAACATTTTACTCTACCCTTAATATAGAGCTGCCCTGTTCGGTTCAAATATTAGAATCATCTCCTTTTAATATTTTGGGGATAAACTTACTTACGGTGTAAAATTTAATCAATAACGGTAATGTAACTCATGTTACATCATGGAATATAATGTGTACATGAGTCTTTCTCATATTGATATCCAGATGGAAATTAACTGTGTCACAATCTTTTACCAAAATTTACATAATTCGCAGAGAACTTATTTTACCAAATTATTGTTTTTCACAGATAATCTCAAGAAATCTGCACAATTTCTGTTTATATTATCTTATATATATCATTTTAATGTAGAGAAAGAAAAAGGTGCTTCGAACTCTGGTATCTGCTTAGGGGGTAAGCACTTTAACCGACTGAGGTTGAGAGGCTCACATCAGTACGATCACGATTTTCTTTTCTCTTGATACATTATAAAGATACGTTAAGTTTGCAATATGGGGGACGATGACTGCTTGCATTGAGTTATTTAATTGTTCTCAACATCGACTGAGTAAATAAAAAAAGAGTTTTATCTTGTTCTTACTGTCTTTATTAGTGCAAGCTAATTGAAGCTCAAATTTTTAGAGCTACCAATTCAGTTAATCTGTCTACAATATATCATATAACGATCGCATTATCACAAAAGCAACACCGTTATTTACGATACATAAAACTTTCCACAAAAATAGAACCCATTTGAATAATAAGCGGAACTCCCATTTATTTCACAGTTTGCGCACGTTTACAAATCTCGTTTGTTAGCTTTTTTTGATGCATTTTTTTAAAGTGCTAATTTCTTTTACTCCCTTCTTCTCGACGTATGCATGCTTGTTTTAAATAATCTGGTCAAACTCAATATCAAGACTATGGTTGAATTTGATTGGCTGAATCCAATTATAGTCACGAAAGGCACAGGAATTGCTTCGGACCAAATTAGTTTGTCCTGACCCCTACAATAAATCTTGTTATTAAAGATTGCAGTTCATCAATAAAGGCCATAAACTGTGTTGTAAGCTGACATCTACGTAGAAATTGTCAGACTATGTTCGCCAGGAATAATCGGCGCACACAGTAAATGCCAGGAAATTTAATTTGTTTGGTCTTTTGATATGTTTTCAAATATGGTTGCCAAACAGACCAATGGATTATTAAAAGCATGCATCGTGACAAGACAAAATACAATGTCAAGACCCATGCAAGTCAATCACATGACGCCCATGTGCTGGATTCACAGACTGGTTCCATTAGCTCATTGAGTACTAGGTCAACATGAATAAATAGAAAACACCATCCGCGAGCCAAAGTTCTGTCAATTGCTTATAAAACGAAACTTTGAAAAACAATATAGTTGCGTGATGTGCTCAGTATATTTAATCTTTGTGCTTTGTTGATCGGAGTCCCGATTTATTGGTTTGAAACTTCGATTGTCCTCTAGCAAGTTTTCATTTTTGCTGCAATCTAATAAATTGGTGATAGGCATGTTTTATCTTTGTTTTAATATTTGTTCTTGTCTTGCTTCTGTTGGTTAGATAAAATGGTTAAATACAAACAATTTAAAAAGGTGCTTATGTCAAACATTGCTTGACCCACGGAAACTTTTTTGGTTTTACACTATATTATTGCTTATGACCATTGCTTTGAGCTTTTGTGTTTTACGCCCTATGGACGGTTAATGAACTCACATGACAACCGGGCATATGTAAAAAGTCTATTCCAAGGACTTCACAGTGTAGCATACTAACTGATATGCAATATTTACCAAACGTTTTTTACGATACCCCTGGCGATTCCTTAAATCATGATGTTTAGTCGCCGTTTTATGAGACAAATAACCGTAAAGCACGGTGTAAAACCCCAACCAAACAACCAAACATAACTAAGAACAAACTTGATAACCTACCAGACAAAATTGCTAACACCATAATTATATATACGGTTTTCCAAATCTCTTGTGGGACTACATCAAACGGGGAGTGATATTCTGTCATAATGAAACCAGTAATTGCTTTCCTGTGCAATTTGAGTCTTTCCAATTCGACCCGACTTATGTATCTAATTCTCACCGAACTTGGGTTCGTCGGTAAACTCAAATATGTGTTTGAGGACCATAATGTAGAGACCAGTAAGAATTGAACTATCAGTCAATTCCGATCATCTTTATGTTCCAAGTATGCACAGAATAGTCTAGCGTGTATAATATTTTATTTTATTTTATTTTTTTGTGCAGTTCGTTTGTTTTTGTTGGGTTATTTTTTTTTTTTTTTTATTATAATTGACGTGTTTATTTGTTAAGGGTTTTCTTTTATTCCTATTATGTGGTTATCTCATTTAAATAATAAGAACCTGTCCATGATCATAATTGTGTATGTATATGTACCAATATGTAAAACAGTTCAGTCCTTACACAGATCACAGAGGTACCCCAAACATCTGTGCCAGGTGACAGACATATATATTGATCCACCACAACAACAGTACAAAGTAGGGTAAAGTGACGCAGTTGTATTATACTTTAGGATAATCACGAAGTGGTCATGATATGAAAGCACAAACAATCCAAGGGTTTTGTCCTTCACACTTCTACCTTACATAACAGAAAACGGTTGGTCTGGCAATAACATTTTTCCATAATACATGACAGTGTGACACGCCAGATTATCATTATTGTGAACACAAGACATTAACGGAAATAAAGCAAACAGATGTGTCATGTATCCAAGAGTGCTGCTCGCATCAGCTCTCTAAAACCACCTGTTTTTCCAAGTCTGGATTGAGAGCTTTTCACAAGTTGAAGACCCTAAGCGTGGTGATTTAGTGTGAAACGTTACCCGTTGTAATTCGCAGTTTTGAAGATTTTTTTTTAAACGGAACCATAGCGAGCAATTATTTCTACTCAAATATGCAATATTTTTCCTGCCGTTAATACAAAAATTTGAATACCACTTTCCCACTTTAACCCGTGTATTTTAATATTTCATATTTTCTAATGTTCTGTTTTAAAAAATTCAAAGCAGAACTTTATGGTGGGAAATGTCTGTAAAGTCGTTTTAATAAACACATCACCTTTCACACTTTATTGGCGTGATTGACCCTACTGTGGTTTAAAGTGAGATATATATTTTCATTGTAGAGAAAGGAAAATTTGCTTGCCACGTGAGTTATACAGATGCAGATGTACATACACCTGCACTGTGACAGTTATTGGGTCGGAATTCAGGTGTTCAGGAAGCAGTATTGCAAGGTCAGGAAACTAAAACCCTACAGTCTTCGGCTAAGGACAGGAAAATGTATTTTCGAACTGTTGGTAACGCCTAGAAAAACACCGATTTGTCATCGCTGTGTCAAACAATTAAATTCAAACTATAGCTAACATATGCACTCCTTATATATGTAGCTATGCTGACTGATCGAACACTTTATTTCAGCTGCAGACCAGTTACACCGAAATTCTATTTCAGTTTGGTCATAAAGAGGGATGTAACTCAATCTGGACTGTTTCCACTCCCTCTAGTGAGTTCTAAATATATCCACGAATAAACCGGAAATTGATTCTCGCGACACTTTTATTGGTTTGTCATGACCAGCCCCATAAATCTAATTCTCAGCTCTCACAGTCCAGCAATACCGTTCAGAAATTTGGACTGTGGAATACATACCTGTAAAATTGGAGTTAATTTGATTTACTCGATCGGTCTACCCGTATATTTGATGGAATTTTCATTTAATATCTAAACAAATAGAGCATATCTTTACCATTAAAACGCTAGCAAAGGGCATATATTGGAACTAGGTAAAATATATTGCACAGTCACTGCCTAATTCAACAGATCCGAATATAACAAGGACGTTAATATGAAATATTACTGACGCATTTCCGTTATGCTGATAATTGAATGTGCAAAAAAGAATATCCAACGATTTGCCGTATTTTTGGTGCATATATTTGAGAAATTGTTGTAGATAATAAAAAGTTGTGCGATGTTAAATGCCATGTTCTGAACATTTTGCAACTATACCCAAGAAATAGTGAGATGACTTTTTCTTTACAGAGGAATCAAACACTATTTGCCGAATGCTTTCATTTTCATATTGGTTTTCACGGGATTGCACAAGAGGCATTCTTAACTAGAATAAACAGTTTCACCTTAATGAAAACCTAATGGGTAAAGTTAAAAAAGATATGTCCTCTATTCATTCAATTTAGTCGCTGTTGTCATATATATATTATAAGCTTTAGAGGAAAACTAATTACCGGACAGAGCACTTAAATATACATTTAAATTTTACATAAGGGCTGTGTTGCTGTTAAGGTCTTGCTGGACCCCTTGGTCGATTTTCAGAACACCCGTTGTATTAAGTCTCTTATGCAGAAGAATATAAATCTGTAAGAAACCTCCAAAAGAAATCTTTTGAAAATAAGCTCTCTACATTTTTATTTAACTTAAGTATAGCACCACCTTGGTAATATGTCGGTAATAGACCAGAAAATATTTTCCATTCTCGTGATAATCCGGCCTGGCATTCCAAACATTACAGAACGCTTCATTAACTTCACGGATGAAAGATAAACAGTAAAATCCCAGTAAAAACGACAGATACAGCAGTACAAACAGCTATAATGTAAATAACTTGTGCATGTACCTGGACAAACTCCAGATTGTGATTTATATATGTCCTTGTTTAAATGGCCAGTGATTAATCCAGAACGCGCGATGCACTTGTAAGATTGGCACTTCCTCAAAAAAAAATAAGGATATAAACATAATTTCTAGAACGTTAAATCAACGTTATGTGCACTTATTGATGAATTTTATATAATTAAAAACGTATTTACAGAAGTAATTGCCTGACATGGGTGTTTGTCCACACATTAGCTAACTGTTTTTCATTGGCGCCGATTAACCATTTGCTACCATAGTCAAACAGACGTCCCCGTTATATGATGTATCCCCGTCGTCCTATTAAAAATATACCAGGTAATGCCCTGAGAATCAACTGGCACTAAATTAAATTGATAGTAAAGTTTATATGTGACCGGCTCCAGTAAAATACCGACTAAGTCGCACAAAATGAAAATTCCGTTATTGGTATATTTGAAAATGGCTTTAAATTGCCTATAAATGATATATAATATGCTGTAATATCTCTAAAACTGACCCAGTTATAGCTATTTAAGTACGACAAAGACGGCCTTTGTACCGGATACACTCTTTTAGAAAACTGGATTCAAAGTTCGATAAGTATTTTGGAACGACACACATTCAAAGTCCATAGCAACATAGCCTTAAATTACACCAACCTTTCCAAAGTTTCCCTAAAATCTCAATGTTAGTCTGGAATGCCATTTTTACCTTAAGCTCAATATTCAAACCAATGACTTGCGACAGTCCGTATTTTGCTGGAGCGGGTGAAATATTTCGATCGATCAGACAATATATATCGAGGACTTTAACCATACCCGCCTTTGTACAAAAATGATATTTTGAGAGAAACAAGTCCAAAAGTTTTATCTTAGCTATAAAATCATTACATCTAGTATTAAAGTCATCTTTTAGATTTTTGTTATTGGAACTTGCTCAATGTTAATGCTGGGGTCTTTTGCTCATTGGACCCCGGGGTACCGGGTAAAAAAAAACGCCAAAAATGGACAGGGACAGGTCTGGTGGTAAGTCTTCGATATATTTTATCAAAGCTTGTACAATAGACAAAATTGTTGATTTGGTGATAATGAAGGATGTTCATTTTAATAAGCTGGGATCATACAGTATGACAACCTATTTGTGGTGAGAATGATTTAATGTTCTAACTTTGTTAGGATGATATGACGGGCACAAAACATAACACTTATGTCACTTAAGGCAGGAACATTTTTAGAAAAAATAAAATATCTGTCAAAACAAATGCAATTAAACAAGAGACCTGGAAAGATATAGTTTATGCTAGAATATATCGTTATTTAATCAAACATGCATTTAAATTGCAATTGCAGAATAAATATTCTCTTCATATAGTTCTTAAATATGTTTAACGTTTAAGCAGATGTAAATCGTGATGGTTTATTGGTATTTCTGTGAGTCTGACATTGAGTGTATGATTAGCTCTTTACATTATTTCAGGCACCATGTTTCTGCCCAATAATGTTGACAATACATTGATCCAATAACAACTGGCCACTATAATTACCACGCCTCACTAAAATTGCAAGTTTAGCCATTATTCTACATGCTAACGTTTCTGAACTTTGCGGGAAATGGTTGACTTCTAGATGCATTATCGATAAAGCAAAAACACACCTCATTAGGGAGTAATTCTAAATCGCATTTGCGAGGGATAAAAGACAATATAGGGTTATCGTCGCAGAAAAGTGAGCCACTCTACTTCCGTAGCGGAAATTGGTCATCGATTAAATAGTTGATGGTAACTGTTAAAGGAGGTCATCTTCATTCAATGCGACCATAGGATTTTATTAAACTAACATTTGCTGTTATTTTTAAATCGAAACTTAAAAAGGAATGTTTTAATCATTTCTATGTTTTTAATTTCAAACAGATCAAATGATTTGTAACCCATTTTCGATAGAAGATATGTTGTATAAACGCAGCTGTGGAGGAAAAGTTTAAGCAACGGGGTGAACAGAACAATAGAACTTAGATTAAGTGTTAATCCCGAATTGATGTTGTTTTTCGTTTGTTTAGTTTTAATAATTTTTTTCTTATGTGGAAAGTTTTTGCCTGAAACATAAACCAAACGTCACATGTTTCCTGAAGCTTTGGTTTCTGTGTTAAAATACAACTTTATTTCACCATGGAATTGAGGTTCCGAAAACTTAACCATAGTAGTAACATACGCTTCCAGAAATAATATCTACATCTACATGTGTGTAATTTATTATTGCATAGGCAATATAACGATGTAAAATTTCACCATGTACGATCGCGCAGAAGACCACCATCATCCCAAACCAGCATGGGATCAAACGTTTTCCAACAGAAATTAACGGCTATTAATCTGTTACAGAATTATGAACTATTCTTTGATTCCCATGCTCGTAGATAAACTCAGACATTACGTAGCGATTAATATATCATTATCAGCAAAATAAAGATCGTTAAGAAATCGTTTGTACAATATTTGGCATCAGATGAAACATTTACAAATTGATCATTTCAAAGTCTACCACTATACAGAATACCGTCCAGCGATGAGGAGATGCTTGAGAAAAAAGTTTCGTGTGCATTCACACTGGTCAGTGATTTTCCTTCTCTCCTTTCCTTTCATCTTTTCCATTCGATTTTAGTACTCAGAACCAGTATTCAGTCGATTGACAGCCTCAATTAAATTCCTTTCTCCTCGACAATGTTCCGTTTTTCGGAACAGTATATCATTTGCCTACCACTTTGTGTTAACTGACACACATGTGTTTGTTATTTTGTTACGATTTCGTCATCGTTTGTTTGAACAAAAGTAGTTACTAGGACCAAGATATGTAATGATTATACACATGAGCTTCCATGTGAACAGTTTGAAATTTAAACCTTGGAAGTCTTTCATTCCCTCTACCATCCGTTAGATGTAGGCTTTGGTCGTTAGGCCTTGTGTGAGCTGTGTTAATGTGATACACAGTGTGGACAATTGAGTCGGGGCAATTACCTTCACTGCCAGACGTCAAAATATTGACATTTCGTGTCTTAACAAACGCCTCTGTCTTGTCTCTACTACCATGTTAGAGACCGACTAAGCTCCCAAGTGTTAAGTCAAATCTAACTGTAAATTAACACTTACCCTGAGGATGCGGAGTAATGGTTAACGATTCACTGCCTTGAGATGTAGATGTTTGAAAAAGAAACAAAAATGCGTGTAGGTGTTCTGTTCTTGACATTTTCAAATAGTTAAGGATTTCTAGCAAACTAACAAATTGATTAGAATGTAGACAATGTATATTGTACATTGCGTATAGTGTAAACATCTTAGGGTATCTTCAAAGACACTACATTATCGATCATTGCTTTATAAAATGGCCTCACTATAAATCACACTTCTACATGAAAGCATAGTCAGATCATCAGCAGCCACGTTCTGAAGTTAACCAAAGGTTATGCATAGGTTTGTTGACAGAGATAAGCCAATAATAATTTCTTCTTGATTGAAAAATTAAAAAAATAGATCATGAATAAAGGAATACCTCTTTCTGCGGGCATATCGTCCAAAGGCATATCTTATCGACAACGATGAACCCCGTTCGTTGGGAATTAGATTTATATGTCTGGTCGTGACAAACCAATAATTGTGTCGCGAAAAGCAATTTCGGGATTTTTCTTGCGGCTTTAATCACACCCTTTCGGGCCAGCTAGGAACCATCCTGATTCACTTCAGTATGCTATATAACGTGTCCAGTAAAGCCCAACCTTAAAATAGCTATAACTCTTATCAAAACGGTTTAACTTAATATTTCTTTTGGCTATTTGGAAAAAATGTCCGCTTCTAGCAGAGTGATATTGAGTAAGGAAATCTGGTCAAGTAAGCTTACAAGAAAAACTTTAGGAGTCAAGCTAACCTCATAATGATTTGTTTTATCATGTAGTGTAATTTGTGTTTCTTAAACGTTTGAGTTTACATAGTAAGTGGCAGTGGTGAATCAAGTACCTACTCGAAAGTTAAACATTGCATGGTGTAGCCAAGACTATATCATTTACAAATGAAACATAGCATGTGTCAAGCTTACAGATTGTAATTAGTTAACTCCGAGACCGTTATATTATACATGTACCTATTTATTGTTGATTGTTGTTATAAGCTCGACAAACATCAACTCGGCCGGTGTCCAATCCCTATACCAAAGCTCCTAATAATAATAGTATATCAGAAACCAGAAATAGTTATTTTCAGCAATGTTGTCCATTTGACTACGCACTTTAATATAATATCTAATTTTCAAAACATCAAATGTCCGAACTACTGTCCTTAAATTGGACTAGTTGACCACCTGCATTGGAGTTTCAATCCCTTACAATGTACAGCAGATAAAAGGAAACTGGTTCTCGTGTGATGATAAAAAATACGGGTGGTATTTAAGGGGTGTTCTTCTCGTTTTTCTACCACTAACCGACGATGCTTATTTGATTGGGGTTTAAGGCTATACTTCAGGTTATTTCATGCATGTGCCGACGTGTGATCCCAAGAGGTGAAACCACGATCGACTCCACAGGTAACAAAAGCAAGACCACCACAAATCGCAATACAAAAGCATCACAAATACATCGGCATTGACACAAGTAAGACACAAATAACAAAGCCCATGCCCATGTACGATCTAATCGAGTCTGAGATAATTTTTTGATTGGTTATCTGAAGAGAAAAAAATTACTTTTACATCTCTTCGGCCAAAGTGCTTTTAATAATAATTGATACAGCCAATTGTTCACTCAAAGGTACTGTTTAGTATTAAATTGCAGTTACCATAGTAAACTATAAAAGAGCATAGACTCAATTGGGCCTTCGAGCTAAGGGCAGTTTGTTTGAAGCGTAGCAATGCTGTCTTTACTTAGCACTGGAGGAAGATTAACTTTCCAACAGTATCATAGCATTTCACATATTATATATGGTTGTGCTAGTGTCAATTATTGTTGGAATACACCGCCGTCCTATAAGTGCAATAACGTTAAGCACGGCGTAAAACAACAATCAATCAATCAATCATAGACCCAATTGACACGTTGTTGCCGAGTTTTAAAAGTTAACTAATCTTTAAAGTTAATTACAAATATGCGGAAGAAGTGCATTAAGTTGCAATACATTTCAATTCACTGGCTTTTAAACAATATCCGTTGGATGTTCTCTAATTTTTGCTCTTTCACGTCTTATTTCAGGCCTAATCAATTTTCTCAAAAGCTTAAAAGTATCCATTTTACACGTTTGAAAAATAGCATTGGAGGGGGTTGGTATCGTTGGGAATGAAAAAAACAACTTTTCCAGAAAAGTGGAAGAGGCTCTGTTCATTAAAACTAAACGCCCTGCTATGAACAGAGACGAAAGTCTTGAACTATACCTGTTCTATACAGCAGAATTATGTTATTGTGCAAATGAACTGAAAACTGTTCACTTCTTTTCGTGGGAGCTGTTACTCAGTGCTGGGGTATATAGACATAAGAGTGTTTAATTGTATTTAGTTTGAAAAAGTTTGATGCCCATATCAAACGAAAGTTCACTACATTTATAGGCGACTTATAGGCTTACGGTTTGAAGAATTTGTATACAATACAGTTTTACCAAGCAGATGAATCTATTTAGACACCGTATATTTGTTTTGTGTGAACTTTGCCACCTATTATCCCTTGATGGAGATTTACACTCATTTATTGGTGGATTAAACTAAGATCCGCAGAAGCTTCGAAATCGTTGTATATTACTTACACGCCAATTCAAACGTCATACAGGGCATTTTGTAATGGGTGAGCTGTCTATATCTAAAAGTAGGCCTGCAAAAAAAACTCTTTAAATTGAACGAGCCGCTCTCTATTCAACGTTTTCATAAAAGAGAGTGTGTTTTGGATATAAAAAAATTATTCTGTGTATGCTATCGGCTGTCGTTTTTAACCGCTCCTTTAGAAAATAAGGTAAAATGGCCTGAACTTTTGACACAGGCAGAACGAGTGTACATGTTATACCATAGCTGGAACAATATTAGCACATTAATTATTTACATCCGGGTATTAATGGTCAACAAACTGCTTTCTTGCCCTAACTTTAAGAACAACCCTGAATTTAGTATTCCCATGGTGCTATATATGCTGTAAAAATATTGGCGACCTTCAGCTGCATATTATAGTCTGCAAGTGTAAGATTGTCTTGTAGTCAGTGACGTTTTCGTTTCGTTGAGCTCGATGTGATAACAGTATTGCCCCCCACAATAAAAAGGTTCTGTTTTCGTTTGATTCTGTTGTCGTTTCATCCAAAAGTTATTTTAATTTTTTTTATTTACATTAAATCTTTGAAGGCTTCATTGCCCCAAGCCATCTATCTTTTGAATGTTTCTTTCCGACTTGGGATTTTTTTGCTACTTTTCTGAATAATTATCCCTAATATTATTACATCTCATCACAATATATTTGTAACGTTAACAGCTGTGCTTAGAGAACTTATTGACCGCCATTGATCTTTCTCCATATATCGACCATATGTTAACTGTTATATAAATGGCGCCAATTAGCCATGGACCGTCATTCGTCCGACTGATTTCAATAAATATGCTGTAACTTAACACAGTCAAATGGACTCATATACTTGATAACAGTTATAGCGTTGTTTTGTTGTGAGGTGGGCCTAGAGAACGTTTATAGTCAGTCACTTGGTACAAATCTAAATATAGCAGAATGGCAACACATTGTCCATTCTGTCAGTAACAGACGGAATCTGCTATCATATAAGGCAACGAATTCACAATAACTGTTAACAGTCGATCTCAAACAAAACACGGGGAGGAATATTGATGTGATTTTAATTAGATTGAGGTCGAAATATACAAATATACTGCATCAAGAACTAAAAACAGACGAAAGAATAGTTACGGTGAAGAGCAAACATGTTAATTAAATATGTGTATACATGAAAGGCAGACGACCTAGTTCCCGTCACGTGTTTTCGACGAATCAGAACAAACCAATTTGACATGAGGTATAACAAATATAACTGTAGGAGACAGAGTTTCGAATAAGATATATATATAGCCCCACTTGTTGCAATAAGAGCCAGCTTAGGTTTGAGTATAGTGTTCGGATCTATCATTAGTACGCTAGATATTCCACGGATATTTTTACTACACATGAAATTATTTAAGTACACAAAATCAACGTATTTCTTCTCAAATATGCCATGTCAGTGAACACTTATGTTATGCTACAAAGCCATCTGTGTATGATGAATTGATGATTGACGATAACAACTCCCTAATTTGCATATTAAGCCATTACTGTACTTGTTGAATTATCTGGCCTTTCTGAGATTCGGGACCTTTCGATGCAGGGAAGCAAAAACACTTACCATTAGGGAGTAATTCTAAGCACTTTTGCGAATGATAACACAAAACAGGTTTATCATTGCAGACAAGTGTGCTACTCCACTTCTGTATCGGAAATTGGTCATCGATTGCACTAGCTCTGGGTAACTGTTAAAGGAGGTCATCGTCATTCAACAAATAATAGATCGTGATTTCGTAAAACAAATATTTCATTTGCCCAGTGAACGTCCCGATGACGTTTACCAGTTGCAAATTGGTTGCAATTTAGTTTGACCATTCCCACTATTTTCTTTATATTTGTCTTGTGCAATTCAACCTGTACAATATGTACCACACTGTGAACAAATTGCTATTTGTGGATAACTCTAAAGATTAAACTTCATCTTAGAAGGGGGTGCGTAAAAAGGACAAAGAATCTGCGCACTTGACATGGAGTGTCAAATTAATCGTTGTCCATAGCTGATGTCCCCCGTGCCGCCGAGAAAGACGTCTTCCAGCGTTGTTAACGTGAGAAACTGAGGGCCAGTTTAATATACGTAGAGAAAACAGTGGTGTAAAAAAATAAGCCCCGCAAAGTTTCTCCGAATGATAATCTACATGTCGATATCGATAAATAATAAATTATAGACCGTTCAGAGATATCGATAATTCGTTTATCATTATCATAACTACATTAAATATACATTATTTCTCCAATCTGTCGGTGAATTGAAGATGCACCAGCGATATATAAAAACTCATCGGTCGTCTATCTTTTTAATAAACTAGAGCGAAATAAAGTAACGTGATACAAATATTAAGTTGTTAACAGGATTCACTCTTTCAAGTAAAAGCTACAGACACTAGATGGATATCACAATAAAAACATAATTTTTACTTAAAAATATCTTACGATCTTATTTTTTATATGTAGAAAAACGCTGTGTAACCAATCCATCATAGCATCAAACGCTTTCTAACAGCTTATAATTGCTACCAAACCGTTAGAGAATTAAGAACTATTCTTTGATTCGTATACTCGATGATAAACTCAGACATTACATTACGATTAATATATCATTATCAGAAAAATACAGATCGTTAGGAAACCGTTTGTAATGATAGTTGGCAACAGATGAAACATTTACAAATCGATCATAACTAATGTACCACTTTCTAGGGTTACACCCATCCAGAGGCAGAGGTCTTAAATGTTTTTCTTGGTGAAAATAAATATTTGTGGATGTGTTTAAATAATATTCGGCTCTATTTTCTTTTTAATCATTTTCATTGGAGTTTAATATTGGGAGCCAAACTACAGCTTCAGTTAAATTATATTCTTGACGAACATGTTCAGTATTCCTAATGGTTTACAAATTTGCCTAACACTTCGCGTTAAACGGCTACCGTATTTTTGTATTTTTGTGATTTCTTTGTCGTTTATTGGCATAAAATGTATTTCTGTGGATCCCATTGTTTGTAAACTTGATTAACAACACAGGTATGCTACTTAATTGCTTATCAAACTGTTTGCTGGAATAAAAATGACTATCCAAAAATATTACTGAACCATCTTAACTCGCACTACCAAAGTATTGACGATGGAAGAAGAATAAGACGTCAATGTGAAACAAACCCAATCCCCACTGGCACCCCGTTGGGGGGGGGGGGGG
>JAQQZZ010120712.1:0-14603 GCA_030265115.1 Mopalia vespertina
CTTAGAAATGGTTCCTGGGAGACAGATTAAATATTTTTCAGTTAGTAAACAGCAGGATTTCTCAGAAAACATAAATTAGTTTCCCAGGAACCATAGCTTAGTCCTTAAAATAACTTTTAAAGTAGCCATATTATGGACGAAATTGGAGGTGATTTAGGGTAATACAAAAAAGGACCGATGGTTTTTTTTCCATCATAGATCAATACGTATTGAGATTTGCATGTTATTCTTTATACTGGTACAATTGTTTAAGATGATAAAACTTGGTCGATGTCATGTTTTGTTAAAATTCAACTAAAACATCTTTACTTGTGATATTAGCTTAAACTTTTTTGTTAACTTTAAAAATGAAGCTTCTTAGTACATGTATCTTTGTCATCCAAGGATAATTAACAACACAAGAGCTTCTATCTGGCTTTTCTTTTTAATTTTCTGGACAGTTTTACTAGGGAAACTTTTATAACAAACTTCTTTCCGTCGCTATGTAAAAGTACCATCACGTTAAATTTCCAGTTTATTTCATTTCAGTGGTGTCTAGAGTAAGTGAAACTGTTAAAAACCTCACTCAAACATTCAGAGCTGAAGTGACGTATGCTGTGACATCAGGCAAATGGTGAGTATCTTAACATGAAAATAATGCCCATTAGATTGAAGGTTATTATTGGTTTGTTGTCTTTCTCTTTAGACACACCATCAAAAACCTAGAAAAACTAATAATATATTTCTTTGAGTGGCATATTAGAAATTGGAGTTGGCGAGGTGAAGAACGCATTTGTAGATAACAATTTATCTTTTTGTTCACATCAGAGCATAGCATAAATCAACTGGGAACACATCAACCCCAAGCGAGTAATCAGTTTTGTGGTGTTTTATTTATTAAACGTTAAACCAACCTCAAACAAAGCCTCTTACGACACTGAAGAGACATTATTTTGAATAGAGGTTGTTCATTTCAATCAAAAAAAAATATCCATACCCACAAAATACCCACTTTTCACTAGAATTTTAGTACCTCCCAAATATTTAAACATTTCAATCTGGATGCCTGCTGAACACTTTTATTTGAAACTGATGTAACTTGTAATTTGAAATACTTATCAGATAGGAAGGTCTGTTAAAACAAAGCATAATATCACATATCAATTTCTTTGACATTTCCTTTTTTTGAGAAAATCTCAGGCTGTCCACTCAAACTGATAATAATGCCACTCACTTGGAGTAAATAATCTCACAACCTCATGTACATGTATGCTTCTATATGCACTTCAGCAACAATCTGATGCAAGGGCAACAAATTAAATGGAACTCAATAAACATTTTGCCCACATCTATATTATAAAAAAATATTTAAAAATGAAATTTAAAAAAAAACATACTTCAATTTTTCAGGGAAAAAAGTCCAGAACTTATTAAATAATTTTTTTGTGGCATTAGAGAGCATAATGGAGTTTTGAATTCATTTTTAGGTACTACGAGTTTGAAGTTCTAACACCAGGCTCAATGAAGGTGGGTTGGGCCACTAAATCATGTGACTCCAATCAAGAGCTTGGATTGGATGGATTATCATATTCATTTGATGGCTGCACAGTAAGTTGCATGATAACTTTCACTGGTTCTCAATATAGTAAAAAGTTGACTTAAATTATCTTCACATAAGACATATTTGCACATATTATCACTATTGCTGGACACACATTGATATTTCATGCAAGTAAATTAGAAATAAAGATATAAATCAGATAAAGTTATGATATAGATATGTGTTTCTCTCCATTCATTAGCAAAAAGGGAACAGATAAACCTGTTAAGGGGAAGGGTTTCAATTTGTTATTGGAATTTGTCCAATTGTCTTTTAATAGGCTCGTAAATGGCACCAAGGACCTGACCCCTATGGGAAGATGTGGCAGGTTGGAGATGTTATAGGATGTATGCTGGATCTACAGGATAAAACTATCTGTGAGTATTCCAGTTAACAGAATATTAACTATTACATTGTATGATTGTGTTTAGGAATCCTCTACTCCAGCTCTCTGGCTTGGTCAGCATGTTTTAATGTTTATCTTAGAGTGTCCGCTGTGGAAGAACAGAGCATATTTTGTATATAGCACTTTTTGTGTTTGTTTGAAGAGTAGCAATGCTGTCAACTTAGTACTGAAGGAAGATTAACTACCCAACTTATCAAAACACTTCACATGTTATGGTTGTGCTAGTGTCAATAATTGTTGGAATACACTGCCGTCATATAAATGAAATACCCTTAAACATGGCGTGAAACACCAATCAATCAATATATTGTGTTTGTGTTACTTGTAAGTTGTTGTGTGTGTTAGAAGTACTAAAATACCAATCAATCAATTAGATTTGTTTGCTATATAGTACCGGACAACTTTAGACACTGTTTAAGAAAACAAATAATCAGGTGGATAGAAGGGAGCTTCTTGTTGATCTGGTGCTCCCAGAGGTAAGGGGCAACTTGAAGCCAATCTGTTTGTGATTTCTTTGTAATGTGTCTATGGTTGTCAGGTCTGTTTTGGAAGGTTTTCCAAAATAACCTTAAAATCACACCACTCAATTAGTTCTGGATAACCTATAAATATGTTATCTCAACTAATACTCTGGATAACCAGTGTTCTTCTCATGGATATATATATTTTGAATTAATGGAGAGAGAAAAATTTGCTTGCCTCCACCTATATATACAGGTGTCTGTTATATTCTTATTGAAACGACTTGGGAAGACAGAACTTTACATGTGAACTGTTTCTTTCAATGTACTTGTTGAATTTTCTTTTTTCTCATCCCCCTTTAATTGTACATGGCATCATGAAACAATAAATAATGGATGATTTTGTTTGTCACAGCATTTTCTCTGAATGGAGAGTTAATGATGGATGCTCTGGGTCAGGAAATCGCCTTCAGGGGAGTGGATACCAGTGAAGGTCAGATAACAGTTTAGTCTTTTAATTTTTGTACTTAAAAAAAACAAAAACAACTTGAAAAATGGAACACTTACAAGAGCAAAACTGTAACTGTTACCATTTATATTGGATATAGTGCTATCTTTGGAAGTAATGTAGATCGGTAATGAATACAACAGCCATTAATATGTTACATATATCTATATTAGTTCAAAGCATGTTAAAAGTAACCTTTATTTAAATGTTTTATAGGATGATCATCATTTAAGTATACTTAAAAGCATAGCACTGGTATTTACATGCAGTGTGTTTTAGATAAAAAATGCTATTTTCTAAGGATAATACTTGCATGGTCTGGTGTTGTAATTACTAACGCTGTATCTATTCTATTCCACTATTCTGTTTTTGTTACCCAGGTTATGTTCCAGCAATGACACTTGCTTCAAAACAACAGGGAAAACTGAACTTCGGTCAGGTAATAACAAGGTTTTATGGGGGGGGGGGATCACAAATCATGACATTGTTGGTGCTCCTTTCTTGGTACTTTATTTACCATTGTTGAAGATCCTGTAGCAAATTCTTTTCTTAATTTATACAAATCTGAGCAATCTGCCATAATTTTTTTTCTACAAAATGAAGTTGTTAAAATATGTAGTAAAAAAGATTGTTTTGCTTTGTAGGATGTGAATTCTCTGAAGTATTTTACTTGCTGTGGTCTGCAGGAGGGATATGAACCATTCTGTGTGTAAGTCTAGTAGCATCAGTTACAGTCCTCATTTTGTTGACCCCTCACACTGAAGGGCCGGGCTAATGGGAGGAAGCTTTCTGCTGCCCTGGTGCTCTCAGAGCTAAGCGACAGGACAAACGCGATCTGTTTGTCATGTTTTTTGTATCAGGTCTTGTGATTGTCTTGCTTTGTTGCAAGTGTAGTACAGGGTGATTTCCTTAACCCATTGGACTGGCATGTGATCAAATGCATGAAACACAAACCAATGAAACAAACAAACATGATGAAGACTGTTAATCAGAACATGTTTTCTCCTGTCTGAATGTGCTCATATAATTCACAATGTGATAGATACATGAATAAATTAAAGAAAAGGTAAAAAAAAAAAACTATCTACAAGTAAATATTAATACCTGTAGAACATACGCATAAGATCTGGTGTGGTTATCTACATCTTGTGTTTGCTTACCTAGGAAATCCAAGCACTTTTTGTAAAGATATTGTTGTGTTATTTTGGAACTTTACTGCTTATGTGCATAGGTTGTTTATCCGACAGTATCATGGTTTATTTGATGACTCGAGGAAATCTGTTAACTCTCTGATTAGAATTGAACTCTGATTTTGGAGAGGGGCAACCTCTTTTTGCTATGATTTATCTTTGTTTTTATCCGAACACTGGCAGGGCAAAGTTGTCTTATTGAAATACCCTTGAGTATGATCCTATTCAGTCTCTATAATCTTTTATATAACAAAGGTTTGAAGTCATAAACTAGTCATATGTTCAGAATCCATATAAGCCTTCAAATAACAAAAGGGTGTAGTCCTATAAGTAAGCATACACTATACATATAAGTATTATCCTAATCACAGTCCCTTTATTCTTTCATTTTACAGAAATGTCTAAGTGAAATACCTTTGAGTATGATACCAAGTACAGATTATATTCTTTCATGTTGCAAAAGTGTGTGGTTGTAATCTTTGAATTCTTTGTAAATTTGTTGGTCAATTTATTTATTATTTGATGAATCTGTATTTTAATTGTTTGTTTTTTTCTTGTACAGGAACATGACCCGTCGCCTACCACTGTGGTATAACAAAAGTCTGCCTCTGTATTCGCCTATCAGTTCTAATCAGCCCAGATTACATGTGTCAAGGGTACCTGGAGGGTGAGTTATTACTCTGTCACATATCTGTCTTTACTATGCTTTTCATTGTATAACTCTTCTCAATCTTATTATAATAATTAAAACAATAATAACTTTATTTAACGAGGAAAAAATTACAGTCAAATTAATTTTGCTCTTCTCTGTAGTCCTCAATAAATACTGTACATAAATTTCATATACATATGCATATTATTTTAACATTAAAACATGAAAACAATAAATAATAATTTGAGGATTAGAGAAAAATAGATACACTACAATCCAATCCAATCCAATCCACATGTTTCTCTTTATTCTCTTAATCCCATTTTACATTGAAATGCTGTCTATGACTTATTATTATTATTATTTATTAGTCCAAATAGAAAAGTAAATTCACTGCCTTCTGTATAGTTGTGATTAGTAACACAAGCCAACAGCTAAATTTGATAAAAACTATTGGTGACTTAATTAGTGTTTTCTTTAATTTGACAGGAGCAGTGTGACCCCATGTTTGAAGGTCTCCTCTAAGACATTTGGTACACTGGAGAAAGTACGTCTGGAGTTCATGAGGTTGAGTTTACCTGTACAGTGCCAGGAATTCTTCTCTCCCAGGTAGGCATTCTTCCTGGATAAAACCAAAGTTGTTTGACAAGAACTGGGAGACACATTGCATGGCTTTGTCACAATGACTACAACCTTTGAAACAAAAGAATAGATATATTTGTTGCTTGCTGGGAACTTTCTAGGCTGTGTACTGGTCATTTCATAGCTTAGTGACACACAATACTGTAAATTTTGGCATTCTTCTGGTTTGCTATTATGCCAGGAGCATAGAAGAGTGGTTTTCTTGCCCCATTAAGTGGACATGCTGCCTTGAGGTACTTAATATTTAAGTATTTCTTAAAACCCCAATCAATCAGGTAATCTGTTCATCCGCCTGTCCATCCATTAACAATTAACAAGCACGGAAACACAAAGTGGATTATTTTTATTGTAAATATAAGTGTATTATTGCTCATGACAGGGATAAGGGAACACCAGGCTCCACCTCTCTATTTGAGCGTAGGATGAACTTTGAAAACGCCCGACGACATGGGTACGACTCATTTGACGGAATGGTCAATGGAGACACATACAGTGACGCTAACATCAGTGAGGGGTCCTTTGATGAAAGCACTCGGCCATACCCTGGTGAGTTTTTTATACTTGCAATAGTTAATAATAAAATGGCACATGAATTTGGATTACTGAATTATAAATGTGTGTTTATGGAATGTTAGGCTGGATAAGTGCTATTTTCACTTTCACTGCTTCCTTTAATACGAGGGTTCCTGAGGTGCTGTATTCATGCACAACAACGTTGCCACTCTATGACAAGGTAGAGCAGGCTGACTTTACTTTAACATTGTGGGTTGTTATTTTCCGAAAAAAATATTGCTTTACTGAAAATTCTTACTTTTGCACAAAATAATTATCTAAAAAAGATTCTTTTAGGGCCTGCTTTATGTTTTTGTTGATGTTTGCTCTATCCATGTTCAGTTGGCATATATCTTTCTACTGAAGTTCTATATATAAAAAAAATCAAATATTTATTTTGGAAAACATGGCTACAATTGAAAAATTGCAGAAGCTTAGAAGTAATTTGGTGATTGTTTATGATTTACTAAAATAAAAGTATCCAATGAAGAAATTCAGATTACTATTCAAGTAGAAAATATGAAAGAAATACAAGCTATATCTTTCGGGAAACATTTTGAAAACTAAAGGCTGAACTTAGTCATGCTTTTGATGTGCAAGTTCTCCTCTATTACATATAACTTGGAAGGTCTTTTTGGTAAACCATATTCAAGATATGAAAGTTTTTATTTAGAATATGCCAAAATATATGTTTAAAGATTGGTTATCAATTCAGTCGCTCTTGGCTTTAATAGTGGTGAGTGTCTGAGCTTACTAATCCTACTTGTATGTACTGTTCACAGGATCGAGTAGTCTGTTGACCATCAGGTTTATGAGTGAGTCTCGTGATTTGGCTCTGGCAATCATGGGGGTGGATTTTACAAAGTTTTCTCCTAGTTTTCCACCATTATAAGGCCAGGAACAGTGTGAAGTTGACAATCTGTCATCCTATAAGTGCAATACCTTGAGTCCGATGTTTAACCCCAATAAAAAGCAAACAAACAAACAGTCTACATGTGATCTATCAGCATTTGTCAAGCCTATTTCAATAGACCTATTGAGTAATCCGATATTATATTGTAATACACATGTTCTTCATTCAACACTGGAATTACACCTCGACATATGACCAAAATGTCTGCCCATTAATCTCCAACATTTTGTCACTTACTCACTCAATATGCTCACTGGAAAACAAAATTAATGGCTCAAAGTTAACTACTTAGAATTGGAATTTAGAATTAATTTTGTCAGTAGCATAAAATTTTAATGTTTAACTTAACATGAAGAGCTAAAAAAAAGGTTTGTTCATTTGGAGCCCATGTTGACCTCAAACACCATTCAAACTAACAAAAAATTATTTTGCTGACATTTGGGATCTGACTTACACCTGTTAGTTTATTGCCTGCTAAACTTTTCTTATGCATTAATAGAAGTTATTTTTGGGAGTATCATTCTGGGAATTTTTCATTTTGTACCAAAATTGAATATATTTATGACTTGACAGCCCTTTGAAGTCCCCCAAACGGACTTTTATCAATCCCTGATTATCTTTATTATGTATAAAGAAAAAATGTGCATGGTTACCAGTAGCTTCTTCATTGTTTAATTTTAATGATCATCATTGTTCACGACTCCAGCTATGATGTCCACCCCATCAGCCTCACCCATAAAGAAACGTCTCATAATGGCTAAAAATCACACAATTTCATCAGTTGAGAAGCTTGAGTTAGACTTTAGTTCAGAGATAGAAAGCTTTGTGTTTTCTGCCTCATCAGATGAGGAACCAGTGTCGGATGGTAAATCTTAAATGCCACCATGTACAGTATACATATCCTATATCATTTGCGATTAATCTGCTGATATTTTCATGATCGCTACATGTACTTATTATTCTGTAATATCTTTGCTATCAATATTAGGCAAGCTATGCTTGTTTTAATGTCTTATTACTAGTCTATTATGGGTTCATAATTACTCTGATGCCTAGCATGCATGTATGTATGTACGGGCTTCATGGTTTCCTAAAGCTTGCCACAGTGGTATTATGTCGGTCTTTTTATGATGGCTTCATATTACTGGTAGGCTGTGTCTTGTTTTAATGACTTCATGTAATTGAGATGAATTATATTTTGGTTTCATATTACTCTGATATTTATCATACAGGTACCGACTTAGTAAAACACTGATGCTTGTCTTAGTGCTATCACGTTATCTTGTTTTTTATTGCTTCATATTATGCTGATGTTAGGCCTGATTCCTTCATATGATTAAGATATTGTTGTTTCATATGCTTAATACTATGCTAATGCTTGTCCACATGTTTTCAGCTATATTTTTCATAATGACTAACAAACATTATGGTGACGTTTGTTATGATTATCTCATTATTTATCCTGCTGACTTTATTGTATGATGGGCATGTCAAGCACCCGATCCTCCTTCAATGTGCCCCCTCACAGGTTGCAGTACCCCAGTCAACCTCAGCTATATGAGAGAGCTAATGAGGTACAGCACAACCTGTTGTATGTAGTATTGAAAAGACAATAATATGAAATAGCATACATGTACATGTACCCAGTGCAATATTTTTTATAATTCTTTTTTTTTCTCTCTAATTTTTTAACTTTATTGAAAAAAAGTGAGACCAAAAGCCAAAGCAGGGATAACCTATAAAGAATGACTGTAGCATGCATCAGCTGATCTAATGTGCTGTATATGGAAATATGGGTGCAATTGTTTAATAAACAAAACTCTAAACCAATGACACTTACCATGTATATATTAAAGAAGCAAAAGTTAACAAATAATTACGAAAGGTGGCGGATCATATTCAAATAAAATGGTTTTTAACTGAGCACTATTTGTAGCATGACATAAACCTGTTTGTCAAAAATTTATTTTTCGTAATAATACTAAAACTTGTTATTTTTTCAATTCCAATTTTCAAGTCACCTGTCTA
This sequence comes from Mopalia vespertina, assembly GCA_030265115.1. Taxonomy (NCBI): domain Eukaryota; kingdom Metazoa; phylum Mollusca; class Polyplacophora; order Chitonida; family Mopaliidae; genus Mopalia; species Mopalia vespertina. Next base: position 8,932 of record JAQQZZ010120712.1, read on the forward strand.
AGGACATCATGTTCTAGAGTGTTAGGATACTGTCTTCACTTAACATTGGGAGCACATAAACATCCCAGCCAAGCACCGTTCTTCACAATTAATTTATAAGTGTGCTACATTGGCTATTTGGTGTTTCAGTACATTGCAGTCATTTAATCTTATTTATTATCAAATGAAATAGCCTTAAAGCTTGGCGTTAAACACCAATGATTTGATTATTAAAACTTAAGAAATTTTGACACTAAATCGACTGCCATGCTAAGTTTTTATTTTCAAATTGAGATTATTTTAATTTAAATGATGGAATTGTTATGTTCTAACATGAAGAATATAATATGAGAACAAGAAACATCTTTAAAATAAAATTCTACATGTTGAGAGATGTTATTATTTGCATTTTGTTGAAAGCAGTGAGCACAGAAGCACCTATAGAACGTAGACATTCTATAGATATGGGTGACCTGTATGTTGTACATCGGTTGTTAGCTGGGTGTTTTTCACAGCAGCCTGATGATGAGTATCAGGATGAAAGCAGATGTGAGTAATTGGCTCCAATAATTATGTGGCTACCAACCATTGTAATTTACTTTCTGTTTCAATGAAACTGGAAAGTTATCAATAATTAGTGTATTCTATACTATATTAATACACTACTATATGAGTACATTAATGAATCAATCTGCGGCATTTGTAACCTTTGTAAAATTTCAGTATTACTCAAATGTAATGTTAGTTTCAAAACAAATAAGGCCCCCCACTGTTTTTTACTCCTTCGATGTGCTTTGAAGTCTGAAGTCACCAATGGGCACTGGGTTGATCAGGGATTCACATGAGGTGTCTATTGGTTTTTATGCGAAGGTTGTTTAGAGATTTCCTCTTGGTTTCCCATTTTATTAAGCAAGATCGAGAAAGAAGTGGATAATCTGTCACAAATCTGACACAAAAAAGTTTAAATTATTAAAAAAAAATGACTGTTGATCATCCACCTAAAATAAGTTTGTATGTAAATCTGTTAGATGAAAAATAGACAGAAAAAACATCTCCAACAACTGTATTGAATATACCTTATTTTCTCTGCACTGGATGTTTAATTTTCTTTATAACGTTTTTGCACGGTTTTCTGTTTCTTGATTCTATCTTTGCTGTTGTTATAGCGTAGTTTTTCTTAGTTTAAGCATGTTTGTATATTTATAGATCATTATGCCATGCTCTGTATCCTCTTATAATTTATGTTATGGCAGCTGATGACCAGTGATCAGACATATTTTCATATTTCATTGCTTTTCGCTGTTAGGAAGAATGGAATTTGCTAATCATAGTGCTTAAGTATATTTAGATTCTCTTTCATATTGTACATAACGTTAGGGTTTCATTTATCTCAAAATATAGATAGATGGACCAGTCTATCTCGCTGAGATATCAATATAAACGTTTTGCCATTTGTTTGCACAAAATTTTATATATTTAATTGCATGTTTCAACCACAGCTTTTTTTTTTCTTACAGAGTATCCAGTTCCTACTTCTGGTAGTCATTATGAAAGCTGCAGTTTTGTTCCAGAAATGTAGCAATAATGTAATTTTATTTTTAACTTCGTTATTTACCTTGTAACATTTCAGATGAAGAGGAGTATAATCCCAGAGGAATGGCCAATGGTGGGCCTGATCTCACTCTCAGGAAAAGTGAGCTCTTTGTGGAACTGTTGTCTGGAATCACTGCACCATTGTTGTTGTTGTTGTTAGTTTTTTTGTTGTTGTTGTTTTATTTTTTCATGTAAAGCATTATTCTAAAAAATGTAAAGCAAATGTAAACTCTTTATAATGGGACAACAGATGTCTACAGAGGAAAAACGTGGATATAAAGAACAGGACATTATATTCTGTGAGAATGGAAATCTGTCTTGCATTCTGTTAAAATTAGAAATATATCTTATATTCTGTCAAAACCATCAATCTTTCTCACATTCTGTCAAAACTAGAAGACTTTCTTACATTCTATCAAAACTAGAAGACTTTCTTACATTCTATCAAAACTAGAAGACTTTCTTACATTCTAACAAAACTATACATATTTTGTACATTCTTTCAAAACTATAAATATTTCTTACATTCTGTCCAAAATAAATAACGGCTATTAAAGGCATGTCAATCAAGCATCTGTCATCAGCATATTTCTACATAATTCTTAAAGCAAGTCCATTTTCATATTTAATTATGCTTCTTTTGGATATCAAATCAATGTATCAATTAATATTTAATGGGAATATATTAACTGAGTAAATTCTACAAAAACATGAATGTTCACTTTTTTCCTCCAGTGATTAATGCATATTTGTGCTAATTCCCTAAGCCTTATAAAATGCTGTTTCCCATTAACCATTTATAATTTATATTCTTGTTTACATATTTCAGTTACATATCACTAAATATAGTGTACTTTTGGGCTTTATCTGTCTGTGTTTCAGTGTAATTTCTGTTGTTTTGTTGTAGATGTCTTCATCTCCAGTCTTACTGTGTTATATCTAAGAACCTTTCCACGAATGAAATTGTCTTAATATTTGTATTTTATTTGTTGCTTCATCATTTACTAACATTTTAGTGGCTCCATGAATTGGTTTTAATGTAATTGGGAAATAGACAACCCGTCTTCATATAAGTAAATTACCTTTGAGTATGACGTAAAACTCAAATCAATCAATCTTATTTTAATGGCCTTCCCTTGTTAAATTTTATTAAAACAACTTCTAAATTAGCTCCCTTGTACTGTATTGTCTCGATCGGATATAATCATACTTTATAAATCATTCAATGAAGTCCAGTGCTATGGGGTTCACAGAAGACGACTGTTTCAATTGTCCAATGAAAAACAACATAACACAAGAGTGCAGATACGAGGAAGACTTGCTTATTAATGCAGGCCCTGAGGCATTTCCAGTTTAGCATTACCAAAAGTTGAGAAGCAGATTTGTGATTGGTTAACAATTTCACGTTGTTGCTGCACGATTTTGTCAGATAAACATCTAGCAATAATGAAAGAAGCGGAGAGTTACTTTTGTTCTGTTTTCAATCAGATTGCTCCCTTTACATAGCACTTCTTGAAAATTCCAGAATCTTTTGAAATTAGCACCCTGCATGAGAACTGTTGTAAGCTGTTTATGTTTTTGTTGTACATTTCTTGCAGGTTGTTTGTTGGAGACATAATATTTAATTAATGTTAAAATGTTTACTGACGAGTTAATTACTGAGCTATTATTTATATCACATTTCCATTCTCTCTGTATAATATATTTTTGTCGTTCTTTTGTGAGACCATTTCTTAAATCAAATGATCTTTTTGGCAGCATCTATTTCCTGTTACAAATACGTATCTATTTTTAAACATGCTAACCAGAGACTCCAGTTCGAATCCTGGTGGAGGCAGGTTAAATCTTTACATTAAAAACAAATATATGTAAAACAGTTTGTATTAATCTTCACATAAGTGATGTCACGTTTCTGTATTTCTTTGCCCCAAACAGCAATTCATAGAGGATATACAGAAGATGAATCCATTGTTGCCACAGATCGCCGAAAAACTTTTAAACAAACAACCAAGGCAGGACAAGCACATCACTCATTAGATGAGGCTGGGATACAGCAACAAGTCTTAGCACACATGAAACCTGCCGCTAGTGAGAGCCATCTGGGTCCACAAGATAGAAACACACTGACTGTCCCCGGCAGGAAGGAGCGATCCGGCTCTAAGGTGTCTCTTTCAGGGCTCATGGACAAGGTCGCTGCCAGTGTCAAAGGCAGTGGTGATCCAGACAAACAAGGGAAGCGAGGAAAATCTCCGTTCACATCAATTTTCAGAAAGTCAAAATCACGTGATCCTTCGCCTTCTGGCCGATCGGCTAAACATGATAAGCAGGGTTCTTTCAGATCTCCGAGGAATACATCTGGAGGGATGCGCTCTCAGACATTGCCACCAAAGATTGTCTCCAGTGCTGACGGCGATGTAGGCCCCAGTTTGGAAGCACCCACCAGCTTTATACCACTAGAGTTCCAAGATGCCATTGGAGGAAATCGTTCCATGCCTAGAAATTTCAGTGAGACGTCCATGGACGAAGCAGATTTCCAGAGTGATGAAGAATTAAATGAACTAAATGCTCTGGCCCAGGATGTCCATGAGTATCACTATGCTGTAAGAATCTTTCCTGGTCAAGATCCTGCCCAAGTTCATGTAGGCTGGGTCACTTCTAGCTTCCACTGTATGGACAAGGGCTTTGAGCTCAAGAAAATTAGACATGTCATTGTGTCAACATTAGACATGGACTATGCCATTAAACAAAGGTAATTTTGTTTATTTTTAAGTTAGAATTTTGTTTCTCGTACACAGTTAAGTAACACCCTTTTCATCTGGGTAATTGAATCGATTATAGATGACGAATGTATGCAAATTTTAAATACTTGCACCTATCAGCCAAGTTATTTGCTAATGTATACCAAAGTATTTAAACAGATTCAGCTATTTTGATTTTGATCTCCTGAAATGACAATTAAATAGGTACAAGTATGTGTCAGTTATATGAATCTTTGTTGTGTAGTGTAAGTCGTAAAGACTGTTACATGGTATCAGCTGGGGATCTTCAGCAGAGGTATGGTGGAACTCAGGATAACATGTCATCTAAGCGAGCCTCCCCTGGACTACTGATTGGCTGTAACATCGATGTGTCCTCAGGACTTCTCAGCTTTAGTGTCAACGGCAAAGAAGTTGCCAACAAATTCCAGGTACTAATTGAAGAAAATCGTCAAAAATCTTAAACTTTAGCTCTTAAAAAAAAAGGCAACCAAAGTTATTTGTGCTACCACATGTCACTTCTTTGAAACCCATTAAACTGTTTCGGATAAACGTGCACTTAGGTCATTTTTTGATGCAAAAACGATAAACAGCCATGTACATGTATCTTTAACAAACTGTTTTGTTTATTTATTTTTTTATTTATTCAGGTTGAGCCTGGTGTGAGTTTGTTCCCAGCTGTTATCTGTGAACCAACTATCAAAGAGATGTTTCAGTTTGAACTTGGAAGAACAAGGGTAAACTACCACTTGCTGTACTCTATCAGTAAAGTCAGCTAGACTTTTTTTTTTTTATATAATTTGTTTATTTTCACACAAGATGACATAAGAATACAATATGTTGTGTACTAGATATAAACAACCACCTGTGTAGATTTTTGTTCACTGTATACACACTTTTAAAAAAATACTAAAAGTACATGTAATCAAACATTAAAGCGAGAGACAAAAAAATAAATAAAAAAATTTAAGCAAAATAATATTGATAATAAAAAATATTAGTTCTTTTGGTAAAATGCCCACTCGCAGAAGGGAATGCTTAAAACATATTAAGCATAATGATAATTTGGCCTGGCGTTTAGTCATACTTCAAGGGCATGTACTTGAAACAATGATAATAATACAAGAACTGTGTACTAAACGGGTCGAAGGTAGAGAGAAATGAAAAACACTAGGCATTCTTATATTAATATTAGATTCACATCTTGTAGTGGCGCACCTTGCCGTAGAACCAACTAAATAAATAAACACAAGAAATAAGTATAAGTAATTAGTTATTGATGAGATTCACAAAAGGACCCCACTTGTTTTCAAATTGATCAAGTTTCATGTTACATCGGTAGAT
>JAQQZZ010120723.1:0-14602 GCA_030265115.1 Mopalia vespertina
AAGTAGGAAAAGGTGATTTGACTGGGATTATGAGCATATATTTTCAAAAAAAGCCTCTAGTGGTGGACCTGCTAGCTGCTCAGCTTGTTTTTAGAAGAACCTGGATCTGGTTGAATTGGCTTTGTCTTGATGAGCTTCATCCAAGGATGGCAGCTACAGGTGTCAAATACATAACACCTACAAGTTAGACAAAGAATGTTACATGCATATCTGTGAAAATAAATCTTAGTGTGTGTCGTTCTGAAGTCCTAATACTGTAACATGTCTTCAGAGTTTTAATGTAACTACATGTACAAGTACATGTATGTATTTATAAAGATTAATCACACCAGAAGAGGGATGTGCCGATGTGGATCAGTTTTAAAATCAATGTATCATCTCATAATCAAACTCACATGTATACTAGGCATCGAAACCCTTGGTAATATACTGGTATTTGATGTGATTTCCACTGAGTAGTTTAGCATAGAAGACCAAAGTCATAACTCTGAAGAACGATAAACAAGACATGTTCAAGAACCTAGTAAGTATTCTAGTCTTTACCAAACCATCTTTAGTTTTATGACAATACTAAAGATGGTTTAATAAAACCAAAATATTTAGAATCCCAAACATGTCTTGTTTATCGTTCTTCGTTCTACTGTTACTGGTAATTTTCTTTGTACTAGACATGTATCATTAAACTAACCTTACAGCCTAATCACATGGCAAAAAAACCTAGCATAAATGAAAAATGAAGTCATAGATCAAGAGTAAGCTATAAAGCCATAATTCTACATGAGAGAATTTACACATGTACAAAACTAATGTGGGATAATCTGTGAGATTAGCTGTGGAAATCTGTTAATCTGGCCAAGATTTAAGAGGGGACAGTCTTGTTTAAATAGTAACAAATCTGTCTAACTATGTGCTTTTCCACTTATGACTTGACATGTATGGTACTAATGTGTCAGAAATGGGTTATCAGAAAAAGTTAATATGTTATTATTTGAGGCTAATTGGGCTTCTAATAAGTGTGTCTGGGTGGGGAAAGGTGTGGAGGACTTGCCTACTGCATTCCTCTCTGTAGATGTGCAACATAGAAAACAACAAAAAAAACCCCACAGAATTATGCAAATTAGCTACATGTGAAATTATGTTTATGTTCAAGATCTGTCACTGTATCTTAGTTACTTTTGGGCATGGGCTATTGATACATGTACCTGCTTAATGCAATCCTTTCCATATGTAGATGTGCAACATACACATGTAGAAAAAACCCTGCAAAATTGGGAAAATAAACCAACAAATCAGATGGCTGTCAATTTGTGTTAGGCTTCGAGCTGGGCTGTTACATTTGTACTTGGTTACTAAAATTGCTTTTCACAATTGCATATATTAGCTTATCACTTACTTTTCAATAAGCTGAAAATTCCATCATAAATTCTACAAATTAGCAGTATGTCATATTTTTTTTGTTGTGCAAGCCCTGTCTGGGATGATCATTGAATACCAACATGATTAATTAACATAAGCTTTTGAACATTGCTAACTACATTCAGATGTACATGTAGGAAAAAACCCACGGAATTAAATCATAATATTTTTACATGAAAGGAGAGTCTGTATAATCCTATTTTTATGTGCAAGATAAAGATAGCACCTGTATATTATATATCCCAAAGTATGCGACCGGTAGTGTAACTAGTAAATGCTTGTTACAAACAATAACATGAGTTGTTGGGTGGGAGATTTCTGATGCCAGTGCTGGATTAAACAATAGGCTTAGCAGGTTGAAACATAGGGTCTCAAAATCTAGGAGGCCTCCAGCCAGCCTTAGGCCTTTCCTAGACATGCTTGGAGGGGCCACAGCAAGGGAATAGCCTAGGACCCCTCGTCATCTTGGTGCCTTTATACAAAGCAGGAAACAATCCCCTATATTATATAACTGTGGCATCAATGTTAGTGTTTGTTTGGCAGTAAGAAGATTTTTGTTTAGTTTGGTTAAAAATATTTTGTATAGTTGAGTGTTTAGATCTGGGTGGAGGATTACATTATTCCCCTTTCTACAATGATAAAGTATGTGGTTTAATGTTTGAGAACAATGGAGGACACTACATTGGGGACTCAATGTTACAATAGTACATTGTTCTAACTCCCACTGCCAGCTTGGTACATGTGCTTCATTCATATTAAGCCTATTAACATAAATCACTATTTCATTCCAAACAATGTGGACATTCTGTGTGAAAGTTCATAATATTATAAATAAATTATACTACTGATATACTTCAGAATCACATATATTTTAAAAAGCCATGCTTTTTTAGAAAGTAAAAAAAACACAATGAGCATACATGTACTGTATATTGTTTCAATTCTATTCACCATACACACTGATTGGTTTAAATTGTTTCACATCGTTGTAAACTGTGGTATTTTGAAATGTGTCACTTCTATTCCTCATATTTTGCCGTCTACTAATATAGATTGTCAGAATGAATAGAACATTTACTAGCAATTGTCAATTCGTACAAAGAAGGCAGATTTAGATAGATTTACCTTTTATAGTGGGAGTTATCTTTGACACAAGGTAACTTCATTAAAATAGCAGCTAACGATATTGAATACAACCTGTATTAATATTATTTATTCAGGTAGGACTTGTCAATTCAGGGTATATTTATTACTATCTATATGATCTATTAATAATGACATGTCTGAATAAGTGAGCTATTAACAGGTAGCGGTGACACTCTATTATTTACACCAATCCCTAGCTAATGGAGAACACAAATTATCAGTAATAGATTATATTATATTGTATTATATTCACAGCCTTTTACACTTGCCTGATATACTGACAAACCAAATTTTGATTCTGTTATGCTGATATTATCACTGTTATCTCTCTAGCAGCTAAATGTCTGGGCTGATATTCTTAAAACTATGCCCACTCACAAGAATTTCATGAACAAATTTCAGGGTTATGGTGTCAAAGTTAGAGTAATTATAACCATTTTTAGAAAAAAGTGACTTAATCTGTGGGCAGATTCTTGTAGAAACTTCACACACAAATCTGAAAGTCTATATAGAGTTCTAAGTTTCCAGAGCCATTTTGGTTACGGAAAATGTATGAGTGCCCAAAATATTTCTTTATATTTTCTTTTTTTTAGAAATCTCCTGCTATATGTATAACAAAAATGTTTTTTGAATAAGTTTGAATTTAATTGTTAAGTTACTTGACACAAAAACATCTGGAACAATTAGCTAATATAGAAGTTTAGATAATGATTAAATAAAGGATTTATAGAGTAAGCTAATACCCAGTAATACTTATACTGCAAGGGGATTTTTGATTTCCAACTGTTCGTGATGAGCTATCATCTACATTTACCATCAACCTGCAGATGCTGAATAAAATGTAGATACCGTAATACTCGTGTCTACTTCTTAACAGTTTCTTGTGCTTCAGCTTTGTTTGAAGCCTGTTACAGTAAGTTGTTATCAGAAAAGAAATCCATAATTCTTATTATCATTTGTTTAATCAAGTTAATTGTTTTTTTGTATTTTTTTTGTGATGGAAGAGATTTCAATTCCATGTAAAACAGTTTTCTGAGTTTTCTGCTTGCCCTGACTAAGTAGGTCTATGAGCTGTGTGCCTGTTCTATAAAAATCCAGGACCTGGGCCAGCAGTGGACATTCACATACAGACTCTCGATTCATGGTGTTAAAATTAAACCAAAGATGATTATTGTGTTTAGTTTTGTTTTTTAAGACATGATATTATGCAATCATATGAGGAACCAATTGTCACTTTGGCACAAAACCTTTTTGATTATCAGTTTTTAAATTGACAATATTTATTTAGCCAGTATGATTATTCTCTGGAAACCTGTATTTTCAGTTGTCCGAATGGAACAAGAATGACGACAAACTGCTGAAGGCTGTGGAGAGAGGAGATGTGGAAAAGGCGGAAAATCTGATGACCAAGAAAACTTTATTGCCCACAAAACCTGGGCCAAAAGGATTGTCAGTGTAGGTTTTATGCTATGTGGTATCTGTCATAATCTGATACTGTATATTTACACTGTGCTACATGTATAGTGTTCAGTTATTGTCTTGAATCTTGTCATTGTTGATAGTGATAGTTTCTGGGGTGTCTGGTGGGTCAGATGTATGTCCCCCTGGTGCTCTTGTGGTTCAGGGACAACATGATGATGATTTGTTGTGGTATGTTTTATTTGGCATTAAAGTCCAATCAGACAAACAAACAATAAGACATTCATTAACACCAGTTTAGCTATGAAAAAGACTTAAGTCAGGTTTAAATCGTAAATAGAAAAAATATAAACGAAGACCTAGTGTTTTTACCTTTTATTTTTGTAATGTAATTATTGAGATGACTATTACATGTATCTGCAGCTATAACATAATGATATCTCATACATCACTCATATATATTTATGTTTTTATTGATCCACCTAGCAGTATGTGAACACAATCTGAACCTTATTAATCTATTTATACATGTATTGGAATAATAAATATAAGACATTTGAGTACAGTTACATATATATTTTCCATACTTTCAGTACGTGTAGAACTGTAATAAAGTTTATCATGCAAAAATGACTACATCGTAAATCTGAGGATAAATTAAGGTGTCTCAGTATTTTGCCTATAATTTGTCTAGCTCCTCATAGTTTACTTTTTTAATGTATTTCTGGCTCCAGGAAGTGAAAGCAATTTAAGTTTTCTGATTTATTACTTATTATAATATCATTTATAAAAAAAGAAACTGAGGATAATGTGTTTTGATACCCTGTGGAGGACCACGCTCGCCAAGGGTTACTGCTAATATCTGGATCATGAGCTCTGTTTTTATAACCATGTTGAGATGATTAGAATTTACATTTACCACCTATTAAGTATTAACATTAGTTTATACTCAGTGCAATATATAAGTACCTGCTGTGTTTGGTCTTAAAAAAAAAACATCACATAAACTAAGCAGTGTCAACATGATTTGGTCAAGATGTGGATACACTCTATTGCCAGCCTTAACTATATACAGAATGCCTAAAGCTTGTGTCGCATTGTATTTGCTGTATTTAGTGAAAGACTAAAGCATGTCAAATTTCTTATTGAAACTTTGAGGACTGACAGTTAGATATATTAATAAATATTTAATCGTCTTATTTTTTTTTCTCAAAATTTGGGACTCATATTGGTATTGGATAATTTCCATACGAATTGTTTGCGGTCTTTCTGTTTCTGTTTCATCATTTGTATCAGACACTTGTTCATTATATTCATCAAAATTCTGGTCATCCGATAAATCATCATCGCTAAAAGAGCAGCTCGTTATAGAACTGCTGCCATTTTGAATTTCCCCATCAAGCAACCCTTCATGTTTCTCTGGAACAGACTCATTATCGACCACAGATTTGTCCAAATAGAGCTTTCCCTGCCTACAGGCCCGTGGCCATGGCTTTGTGGTTAGCGTGTGCACATACTAATCCTCCTTTGATGTACCGTTCACAGGATCGAGTCTGGCTTCCGCAATCAGGTATATGAGTGAGTCACATGATGTGGCTTCGGCAATCGCGGGGGTAGTTTTTACAAGATTTCCTCCCTGTTTTCCACTGTAATAAGACAAGGCACAGTGTGAAGTGGACAATCCGTCGTCATATAAAGTGAAATACTCTTGAGTACGATGTTAAACTCAATCAAACAAACAAATCAACAAACCTCCCAGTTTTCTACCATAATTAGGCAAGGCATAATGTGAAATGGACAATCCATCGTCATATAAGCTCAAATGACATATGGAAATTGCGAGTTTCTAAGTAAATAAAACAAATTCGAAGAATCTGAAAAATATGTGATTATTTTCAGAGATAGTTTATAGTACTATCTTTTTAATTTACTCACTTTAAATCTCATTTAAAACCCATTGGGGACTTACTAATGATAGCTAATCAAAGAAACTTTATTAAGTTGTTTTGACATGTATTTGTAGATTTCATTGGGCTGCTCTCTCCGGTCAGTTACCTATTATTGAACTGTTTCTCTCCCATGCAGTGGATATTAACTGTACAGATCTTCTAGGTAATTCTCAACCTTTCTTCTGAAATTCATTTGATTATTTATAATTGATTTCTAATAGATGTATTTAACATGATTGTCTTAAAGTGGCTTTAACCTTTAAATGTGATATACAAAATAAACGTATTAATATGTTTCATTTTATGGTATCTCACTATATAGTGTCATAATTCAATGTATTTACCAGAGTTCTCAGAAGGTTGAACTTATTTATTGTTCTTGAGAATAATTCCGTATAAATTGTCTTAGTGCCTACCTGTCTATCTTTGTTCCAGCTATTAGTTCTCATGTCTCCATGGTCTAGTCCTGTTTGTTTATAAGTTGTTTCACATTTTAGTCTAGTGACCTCCAATATGGGTATCCAGATGCATATAAAGGATGAGTCAATTAAGATTTATCGTCTAACTTTGTGATATTCAGGAACTAAATTACCAATCCTTTTTATGGTTCAAGCTTCACTGAAATATATAGATTTAGTTGTGATTAGTTGTGATGTTATTTGATAGGTCATACAGCTCTCCATTTAGCAGCAAAGTATGGCTGGCCTCCTATGCTGGATAAGTTACTCCAGGTGAGTGTATAATTAGCTAATCAAGATTCCGGTAATAAACAAAGATACTCATTTACAATAAACAATGCCTGATTGATTGGGGTTTTATTTCACCATTCAAAAGAGTAAAAACCTACTTAAACAAAATGTGTCTGTAAAAAGGTTCAAAACAAATCACCAATTTAAACTGGGTGAAAACTTCTTATTTATCTGCCACAAACAAGATCTATCTTCAGTTGAATACTGATCTTCAGTGTATCCATGTTAAACTTCATACGCTGTGCATTCAACCATGTATAAGGTAGGTTGTAAACAAATTGGAAAATGTACAGTTTTTATATTGTTTATTCCTATTATTGTGTATTAAATGTTAAGAATTTATGAAGGCCCTCTTTATTATAGAACGGGGTACATATTTGACCATTACTTCACTAAAAATTACTTCATTATAAAAATACTTGGGTTGTTTGGACTCCCTTTCCCAAATAACATATGGCTTTAACATTTAACAGCATTACCAACTCAATGTGTTCCATGCATAATACTCTTGACAATATTATTTTGACCTCAGTACTCAAAATTATACATTAAAAGAAGTGTAATTTGTTAATGCAAAAACATATGGAATTCAGTTTGTTTGAAGAGTAGCAATACTGTCTTAACTTTCCAACATTATGGAAATGCTTCACATCTTGGTTGTGCTAGTACCAAACCGTGTTTCTATAATAGCAGTTTAGAACAACTAAGCTACATGTATCATACGTAATATTCTGAAGAAGAAAAAACAACACAATTCTACTCTTGATGTCAGACAGGCAGCTGACAAAATGTTCCCTTTAAGGGGAATCCTGTTTGTGGTACCTTGCATGGTAAAACCTGTATTTTTGTTCTGTTACACTCCTTTGATATCCTGGTGCCATCGCTTTTTGCAGGGCCCTATGAGAGGTGTGTCACAGGCCACCCTGTTTAAAAATGGTTTGATAAATAAATATAGCTGGGGTAGTTCCTTTCACCCTTTGGAGCTGGTATATAAGTTAAGTGACTATAACTTTATGCAAAAAACATCTGGTCATCAAAAACCTTTTTAAAAATGTTACCTTTTCTTTCATGCTCATGTTAACATTTCAGCTGGGTGCTAATAAACATGCTTATGACAGTGATCATATGATGGCTATTCACCATGCCTGTGGAAGCGCCCATTTACCCTGTGTGGAAGTACTTATACAACATGGGGCCAGTGTCAATGTCACGGATAAAGTAAGTGTTTTATTAGCTTTTTGCAGGATCTGTTTTAATGTTTTTTTCTGGATTGAAAAGTAATAAACTGTAAAGAGTTTCATTTTGGTCATTTTTTTTTTTTTTTTTGCGTTAAACATTGTGGTCATTATACTATAATTGAGAAAGTGAAAAAAAGTAAAAAAATTTGAAGAATTTATCATTTAATGGTTGTATCATAGGATTTTTTTGTAGTGAAAAAGTCACTCTATTTCTGCAAATTTGTCAGTGCCTGTGATGAATGATTAGTAGATACATTTTATCATCCTAGGAATCTGCAAATAAAGCTATATAAGTGAGAAAGTATCTGAGGATTAAAGTTGTATGTGTTTTCTTTCCCCACAGAGTGGAAGGTCTCCACTATTTTACTGTGCTCAGGGTGGAGATGTGGCTATGTGCAAACTGTTACTAGACCATGGGGCAGACCCCAATATACAAGATCAACTCTCCAGGTAACATCTATTTCTTTATGATCTAACTTAAACAGCACTGATTCATAGTGAATGGTCCATTTTTAGTCTAGGGTCAAATTTATTTTTCTGTTTAGAAAGGCTTATGTATGAAATCACAGCATGTGTGTTTTTACAGTAAGTTCTTTTTTGTGTAGTAAGACTTTGAAACATCAAATGGTTACATATGATCACAGTCAGGAAATTTAAACAGCTGTCATTGATTGCCTCCCTAAACAAGTACATCTGGAATTTTAAGAAATGTTTTACCAATTAGAATTGTTGCTACCCCACCCATTTTCTGGAGTAGCTGTGTCCAAGTTGTGCTCAACATGAGAACAACCCTATAATGTAACATATGAACATGCGCCTTTTTCAAAAGTACAGCAAACACAGTTGTTACTCCAAGGAGGTGTGTTTAAAGGAAGGGACGCACCTTGTACATTTGCCCACATTGTCATCTTTAAAATGCGACAAATTTGAAGTCTCTACTATGAACCATTTTAGCCCAAGGGGTCCAACAAGACCCTAATATCTGATATGATGATGTATAGTGAATGTTTGTAGTTGGACATTATACAAGAGACCCTTCAACTCTTGTGTAGTGAGGACTGCAGTCGTGGCTTAGTGGTTAGCATGTTAGCCTAATAAGCCTACTTCCATGCACCATTCACAGGCTCAAGTTTTTCTGTCTACAATCACGTATATGAGCGAGTCACAAAGTGTGGCACCAGCAATCACAGGGGTTTTTTTTTTTAAGAATTTTTTTCTCTGTTTTCCATCATATGTTAGCAAAGAACAGTGTGAAATGGATGATCCATTTTCATGTAAGTAAAATACCTGTGAGTACAACTTGAAACCCTAATCAAACAAAGAAACAAACTTGCACAGGGATGTATCGGTATCAGATCTCTTGTTTGATGATGTACAATATATATTTGAAATAACAACCCTTCGAATCTGTTTTCATTATTTATAAATAAAGCAATAGTATAGTCAAAATTAGAACCTTTTCGCATCTCTTGTTTGATGATAAATAGTGATAATATATTCGACATGAAAACCTTTCAGCTATGGTGTTTCTTGAGGTACAGTAATAGTACTGTTGTTATTAGAGCACCCTCAAAACTCTTGTTTACATTAAATCACTCCCAGAGTTACGTAGGCTTAATCGAATTTAAAGACAAGGTAACTAGGTTTTTTAACAAGATTAGGTTGCTTTCTGCGATCACGTAAACAGTTAACAATTAAGTTAACAAGAGTTTAGTTACATAAAGCTCCAAACTCAGAGCCTGAGTGATGAATATACAGCATAACAGGGTTAAGGGCTGTTTTGTTAGGCATTAGACTAAATACTTAAAGGCTGTAGATGTTGTTTATATTGAGTTAGCTGTAGGTTTTTCTGTCAAGTTGAGCTGTATTGTTTTTGACTGTGTAATGTGATCTTTCTGAACAACACTGATAGATGTCACATTCCAGGAAATCTCCAATACTAACAAGTTGCTGAGCCCCCAGACGTATATAAGAAAGGACATAAAGTTTCAGAATTTAGGCTTGGGATAAACCTGGCAGTGAGGAGGCACACAGTGGTTTGCAGGATCACAAAGCATTTCTTGGCTCATCAATTTCTCTCCTGAACTATAATGTTTAAGTCTGTGGACATTTTCTCTCTTTTCTGAAGACAATATATTAAGTTTTTTAGCGGCATTTAGAAGCTGGGATGATAACATAATAAGTAAGACTTTATGGATTTTCAACTCCTGGGTTTATTCATATGCAACGTTTCAGTGCAGATACTAGCACCGTTTTCAAGCCAGTGCTAGTATCTGCACTGAAACGTTGAAAATCCATAAAGTCTTAGTTATTATGTTAACTGTCAAATCTACATAAAAGTGAGATAACTTTGAGTCTGCTGAAAAAATTATTGAAATAAATTAAATAAGGTTGATATCATGTTATTTTAGTTAATTTTTTTGTGTGCTGGTGCCCTCTGGGTTGTTGTGGCGTTATAATGCACACTTTGTTTTGTTGCATTAGGTTTTGGATCCTGAGCTTGTTTTGTCTGTTTGATTTTACCATTGTTGTGAGGGCGTTTCCTTCACCCAGAGAGCTGCCACACCCTCATGAGTGAAATAGCAGTAAGGTTGGGAAAATAGTCTGAAGATGTTTTAATGTGATGCAAAGTGTCAAGTTTATAAACATGTGTTGTACAGATCTCCCTGAACACTGTACATGTACTACCGGTATCAGGGTTCTTTACATTGTACATGTAAGTTATTATGACGAATTTAGAATTACATGTAGTTGAGACACCAGAGATATATTTATTCAAAGATGTCTTAGGGCTGGGTTGGAGTTGCAGTAGATATAGCATAAGCCTCTCTTGTTACCTATAACCAGTACTCTCAATTAGTTTGAGCTGGGATTAGTATCAAGGGATAAAAAAAACATGGCTTCCCTTCGAATCAGCAATTCGGCTAGTATGTTCATACGGCAGCTGCACATTGTCCCATTTAATCAAGTAACAGATATTGCACAATTAATAGTGAAACCCAGAAAGGTAAGTGGCATATACACTCATAAAATACGAATGAAAGGTTGCTCAAAAAAGGTTGTAGAGCTGAATTTAGCCTACTCATCTGTTCATGATAACATTAACAGCCATACAGCCAAGATGGCGGCTCCACAGTTTGCTTTGTGTTGCGAAAGTAAATAGTTTTGTGCATGTAAAGGCCACGAACCCACACAGCGATCATGTTTATTGAAAATGTTGTTTTTTTTTCAAACAGATGTTATTTTAACTAGTCGTTGTTATGAAACGACAACAAATGATGAGCTTTCCTACAAATAATAGCCTTAAAAGTAAGCGATTTTATGCATAAGCCGAAAAACACATTCATAGATCACTGATTCAAAGGGAAGCTATGTTTCTTATCCCTCTATACTAATCCCAGGTTTAAACAAATGACAATCAGCCATGTATAGTCTACTTACCGTGACAGAAAGCTTATAACTTATATTGAAAACTTTGATTCAGTTGATCTCTCTTTCTCACGCCTTGAATTTTATGTTTCTGCACCAAAATATGTCCCTGTTGACTCCTCAGGTATCACATCTCTATGATTGAGGATTTTGTTTAGCATTCCTGAGATGCTTAAACAGGCCTGTGCCGAGTACAAGTGAGGACTATGTGTGGCTGGCCAGCAACACATACACAAACATCTATACATTGATTATACAATGAAAGTAAAATAGCTGGGTTCATTTTGCTGTTCAGTTTGCTGTAATTAACGTAAATTGGTGAACTTCTATTTTATTGAACTGCACTGACTATCCCAGCTTGCTTCTTTATGCATATGTTTCATGGGTTCTATTTCTTCTCGCCAGGTTTTTTCTTGGCTCATTTCCCATCATGGTGTCTGTTGTTGTTGTAAATGTGTAGATTCTGTTAATCAGGAGTGATATCGTATGTGTAAATATTGACTTTGTCTATTCCACAGTCACTCGTACTTCAAAGAGTTGGCTCTCAGTTAAATAACTCAACATAGCAGTGTTAGCTGGGATTTGTTATGGTTTGAGTTTATCTTGTACTAAAGACTTGTCTAAAACAATCATATCATACCTCAAACAAAAGGTGTACATTTGTAAGATAAATATGATAAGCGATACCTGCCTACAAATATTTTCCTGTGTTTCTAGTTATTTATCATGTATAGGGAATTCAGTTCTCCAAGTGGTTTGTTTATCAAGCTATAGATTAAGGTTGATGGGGGTTAAAAAGTCCTGCGCCCTGTATAGTATCCTATCTTTTAGTAAATGGTTAAAAAGCCTAATGACACATGTGGGTGTATGTAGATGTAACTTATCTTGAGCTTAGGTATGGGCTTGGATTCAATCAGAAAAACTATGTACCGTTCCTTCACCCATTGGGGTGGCACACAATCATCTAAATAAGATAACCTTAAGTATTGCTTTAAACCACAATCAAACGAAACTGTAATTAATGTCCGAGTAAGAGTACTAATTAAATAAACTGTCATTTTTTTTTCTTCACATTTTTTGTTTGTTTATTAGATGAGATCTTCAGTTTCTAACCATATTACTTTTCATCCCCATTTATTCCACTACATATGACAGGCTGTAGTGCTCTCAAAGCTTTGTAACCACATGTATGTATTCCTATTCAGAAATGAAGTTTGACAAGCTATAATTAAACTGAAGTTTACCAGCAGACCATTGGTCCAGTGAAATGGAGAAGAACTCAATAATTTCTAACACATGTTTATTCAGATGTTAATTACAGTCTTTGTTGGTTAATCTCACAGAGTTCTTTTATATGTTATTTTGGTGTGTTTATATATATTAGCCACATTTGTCCTCTTGGATGAATTTGCTTTGGTCATTCAGGCTCAAATAGGATAAATTGTTCACGTAACCAATCCTATTTTGTCCAGCTCGTTTGTATCAGTAGTACGAATTCTAAATTTTAAGTTTGATACGACATAGAGATATGTCTGTAATCCACAGCTGACCCATTGTGGATGTTGTTGTTGTACCACACCCATTCCTTCTCTTTGTATTTCCTAACAGTGGCTTATATTACACTTTGATACACCCTGAACAATATTAAAGTTCATCTGTGCCATTCTTTAGACATTATCACGAAGGCGGTGCTGTAAATATTCTACTTAAATTCAAATAATGACACAATTTAATATCTTTGCTATAGCATACAGCCCTCACGGTCAACATGCAAATGTTGTAAATCTTCTAGTGGTGATGGCCTGGGAATGGATCAAGTGTTCTTTGTGAAATTCTTATGTTTCAATAGAGAAATAAGATATTACTAGACAATAATGAAGTAATCCAGACATAGGTAGTTAGCCAGTTGAGAGAATTTATATGACTGTACTTTAGTTTCCTGGTAGTTTATTTGTATTAAACAGTACAAGCTAAGATATATACCCTGAACCTGCTAGCCAGAGACTCTAGTTCAAATCCCAGTGGAGGCAAGCAAATTTCCTTTCTCTGCAATAAAAAATACTTTACTTGCTTGAAAATAAATGTATACAATATACTGTGATAATCAGCGGAACAGTTAAATAGTCAATACAAATCTTCAAAAATAAAGATACAAACAAGTTTCAGATTACCATGTCAAACATATTTTAATAACAGAAAAAGTGATTCAAATGAAGTGGTGAACTGGTCCGTAAAATAAGTATGCTACCTCTGATGTAAGCCACAAAACACAATCCGTTTGATCAGTGTAGTTATATCATAAGAAAATGACTGACCATGATAAGCCTAAAACTGTCTTTCTACTTGAACCTCTAAGAACTGTCTTTGATAAGGTTATAACAGGATTGACTTTTAGCCTGTATGTCAACTGTCAGGTGCTACAAAGTGTATTACCTCTAATTCCTTGTCAACAGTAGTTTGACATGGGTTAGTTTAATTAATCACCCCTATAGCACAAACAGATGGGGTATTTATATCAACTGTATTCCCAGGAAACTGGTAATGACACCCAATTACCTAATTACGTGCTCAGTCACACTGTTACTGTTACTCCCACATATGCTTCCGTTTAACACAAAATTGTAGGTTAAATCTACAGTAAGACTTTGCTAGTTTTTTATACTAGACGTTCACTGTTTTCTGAAGAATTGAACATTTAACCTTAAGCCCTAGAGATTTCTAAATTATATTTTTTATGGTGTGTGTTTTTGGCAAAGACAATGAATGCTTTTCTGCTGTTAAAGATAAAGCCTGAACCATTTTATCAGGTGCAATTTACAAAGTTGCATTTATGTCATATTCTATTTGTTTTTAATGAACAAAGGAGAACAACATACAATGTATGCTTGTGGTTTCATTTCAAGAAATTCTTGGTGAGGAATCCTTGTTTACTGTACCTGATTGTATGACCTCCAAACCAAATTAAATCAACAAAAATAGTTTTAAAAAATGGTGCTGTAAAACCACATTTTAACAATGTGGATTTCTTTTCTTCACAGAACTGCCCTGATATTTGCAGCTGGTAAGGGTCACAGAGAAGTTGTAGAGTTGTTATTGAGAAGAGGGGCGAATCCTGACTACAAGGATAAAGGAGGTACTCACTATTTCTTGCATTTAAACCATTTTACAAAGCTGTTCAAAATAATTGCTCTGTGAAACAAAACGATGTATACAATTAAGCTTTGATTTATACTACGTTGTATTTATTATAATGTTT
>JAQQZZ010120734.1:0-14600 GCA_030265115.1 Mopalia vespertina
AAAAAGGGATGGTGACAGTATACCACCTTGTCTAACACCATTACTGACATTAAAAAATGATGAGGTGAAATTACCCCCATTTAACCGCAAACTTTTGAACATTGCACCAAACGTGCAGTAATCTGACAAAGCAGAGTGGGATATAACGATTAATGAGCTTTTTCAACAAAGTCCAGTGCTTTACTCTATCGAATGCTTTACTAGTATCTAAAAAACAAATAAACACAGGGCTCCAGTTGTTCCGATAAAAACGTACAACTTCTTTAAAAACATATATACACTGATCCGTAGAGCACTTTAGACATAACACTGGCGACAGCGATGGGTCTATAGTTATCAGATGATGTAATATCCCTAGATTTATTTTTTACAATTGGTGTTATTACCACATATGTAAATTCCTCGGGAAGACACCCGTGCACTACCATAGCTTTCAGACACACAGAAAGATGCACAAATAACGACTGGTCAGCTTAAATCAGGTGCTCAGCTGTAAGCCCATCATATCCAGTTTAGAAAGTGATGGTATTATAAACCTGTTATCCACAGCCGCTGTGTTGGGCTGTGGCAATACTGATCCCTTCTAAAAAAAATGGTGACATTAGAATTTTTTGTGACTTTCGCACAACAGTCAATCCAGTATTGAAAGTAGATCCATACCCCCTTCCTAAAATTGAAGAGATCTTCGCAAGTGTAGGTGGTGGACAAAAATATTTAAAGATAAACTTGAGAAATGCCTATCTACAAATGGAAGTTGAAGAAAATTCCAAAGGGCATTTTACTGTCAATACCTACAAAGGTTTGTTTCAGTACCAGAATTTAACATAGAGTATAGCTTCAGCGCCTGCTTTGTGGCAGAAAATCATGGATCAGGTATTACAAGGTATGTCATTAACCCAATGTTATTTGGATGACATTGTGACAGGAAGTTGTGATCAGGAACATTTAGAAAATCAAAAGAACGTTGTAATTCGTCTAGAGGAATATGGGCTAACGGCCAATACAGAAAAAGTGTGAATTCTTTTGTAATAGGATAGAATACTGTGGCCATGTGATTGATTCAAAGGAACTGTATAAAACAGGGAGAAGGTAAATGCTGTGTTAAATGCACCTACAACAAACGATACTCAACAATACAATCATATTTGGGTTTAATTATTCATTATAGGCGGTTTTTTCCGAATGCGTCGACTGTGCTCCATGCTAAGTGGATCCTGGCTTCAAAACATTAGCATGTTTTCAATGAAGCTAAGCAAACGATAGCTTTTGATACGGTAATCACACACTATGGTTTGAGTAGGCCTTTTCGAATGGCCACAGATGCGGTTATCTCCCATGTGATAGAAGACGGCAGTGAAAATTCTATCGCATTTGCTTCACGAACATTAAATCAGGTGAAAAGAAATTACTTTCAGCTCGAAAAAGAAACGTTAGGATAAGTGCGGGGTTTGAAGTATTTTCATCAAGTAGATCTTTTACGATATCTGCAAATCACCAGCCACTGACTTATATATTTATCCCCAAAAAGGTATTCCTGTTACCGTTTCTTCTAGACTACAACGATGGCCGTTATTCCTGTCAGGATTCAAATATGATACTGTTTTTAAACATCAGCATATGAATGCTGATGGACTGTCTAGGCTACCATTACCAGTTGTACCAAGTGAAGAGTGCTCTGAATTTATGACTGACTTTAGGATCAATCGTATTTAATCGTCTACCAAATACATTAAGTATTAATTAAGCGTGAAACAACAACGAAATCCATTATTAGTAAAAGTGTTATTGTTAGTAAAAATGGATGGTTGGACAATAAGAAAATAAGTAAAACTTTAAAGCACTATAAGTCTAGGAGAAATGAACTGACAGTCTCAGATGGTTATTTGATTTGGAGACTTAGAGTAATTGTTCCAAACTGGTCCAGTGTCGTATAAAGCCAAAGTTGGTTCATTCTTGTGGCGTCGTCATCTTAATCAGATTCGTAACACTGAAGTATGTTTTGACCCAAATGCAAGTGTTTGTGGATCAGATATCTATATATCTACTCCTAGCAATGTCACAAATACTGCTAGTGAACAACATTCTGTAATTTCAACGTCAGAACAAGTGTCTCTTCTCATAACTCGCCAAGTGGACAGAATACAAATGTAGCCTCTCAAATTGTTAATTGGTGCCCTGTGAAATCCACCCCCCACCCAGCGTTTAGATTTGTGACTGAGATCTAATAAGTCACACATTTCATTAAAGCAGTAATCAAAAAAGTTAAATGTCATGAATATTGCAAATTTTACCTGTATTGCTTTTCAAGAGTTGTTTGAACTTAAACTGTTTTATCTCAATGGGACATTCAAAACATAACGAAACTGCTATAAATGCATTGTTTCAATTTTATTATTGCTGTTCACTAATGATGGTATTATCTCCTTTTGTTTGAAAAACCAAGTTAATTAATTTTATAGGATTGCATTAAGAGTAAAAGGGAGAATGTGGCTTTGCGCTTTGCTATTCAGAGTTATGCCCCTTGCTGCGCTCTTGTCTAAAATAAAGACAGTTTCAGTTGTGCTGCAATCTATGCTAGTTGTGTTGATCAATAACCCACTAACTAAGAGACCCAAACATAACAGCCTTATTGGTCAACAAATGTGTAGAAGATGACGTGAGCATATCTATACAAATCAAGTGTTGTGAAGAATAATTTAGTGTGAATAAAGAACATCTTGTTTGCAAAAAAAAACATTGGTTTTTCCAAGAAGAAAATAGCTGCTTATTATCAACTTATGGACAGGAGAGACGAGTTAATGTTCTGGAAAATTCTCATGTGCTTCATTCTACTACAAGGCTGGCCGTTATTCATCTTGACTGGATCATGGATGACCAATTCGCTTTATCAAAACTTAACCAACCAAACAAATATTTCTTTGTACAACAGGCTAATAAAAAATCGGCGTGTAAATATAAAAAAACGTGTTCTATAAAATCAACGGGTAATATATAAGGTATAATATAAAAAGGTAATTACACCATTAGGCCATCAAAATAATCTAAGGAATGAATATTCTGTGCTATGCTGTAACACAAAAAAACACAAAATTGTCAGAAAATACTCCTAAACAACAACTTTTTACTATCAAGAGAATGTCCTAACAGAACAGAAACTAGCCGACTCTACGCCGCTTTTGTATCCATAAACTTGAACAAGATAACAAACTGCCATATATCGCATAACGGGCATGTGATGGCCATTCTCTATTAATCTATTCTGCAGGACCTACCCGTAATGCAATAATTATTGCATTAAGGGTAACATTTTCTTCCCGTAATGTAATAATACTGCATAACGGGTAGAAAATGCTACCCATAATGCAATACTTATTGCATTAATGGGTTTTTATTGCATTACGGGACTCAACAGGGCGGCCCAGTAGCGACCATCCTCGGTTAAATGCCAACAAAACACTTCGTGTTGGTGCCTCGTCAACGAAAAAATGGACATTGTCAGCTGTAAGTCGAGCACCCAGCACAGCCAACTTTACGCAGGACCTGTTTGATATTATCTCTAGCGATGTTGTCATCAGGTTCCTCGAGCAAATCGGTGTGTATTAAATAATTTATGAACACTAAATGTTTTAGATAATTTTACGATATTATGTAAAATAGTTTTAAAAATATTTAACTATCTAAGTTTTACAACTGAAATGAAAATATTTTATGTTATGATATAATATTTTGAGATTTTAACACTTTTAATACGTTTTCAATTCTTTTTATTTCTCACTTCGATGTACGGCCATGGATGCTTCAGGTTGGATCAGTCAATCCATAGAAATTGTTTAAATGTGCACGCCACAAAGTAGCTGAAGTGTCACTTAATATGGCGTGAAACCACGAGTAGTCATAGGGTCAATGACTCTGCGTGTGACCCTGAGTCTATATACTATGAATTTCTTAACCATCTAACAATCTTTTCATAATCTTGATCTTGAGGACCAAGGCATACTCACAAACATTCAATGTGGCTTCAGACAAGGTCGGTCAACGTTGGATCACCTGGTCCGTTTGAAGACATTCTTATTCCTATTTTATAATTCCAAGAGCAGTTCTAGAGCTGAAGTTGAAAGATGGTTAAGAAATTTATAGTATACAGAATCAGGGTCTGTCTTCTTTGATCTCGAAAAGGCAACGTGGGACTGAGGCAGTCTACCTATATGTGTATCCCAGTTTTCAACAATGTAAAACTTTTTCGAAAGATAGAAATTCAATCTTTAATCAAATTTCGTCACTTTTGGATGTAACAAAGCATTACGTTTTTGACATTTTATCAACAGCTAATTTAATAAAATATTGATGACCCAATCAATACTGACATACCAAGCCTCCCAGTTTACACTGGTACAGCGTTAAGCAACATAGTTGTTACTGTTCAAGATGTTCTCGAGATATTGGAATCAATTGACACAAACGAAGCAGTTGGTCCAGACGGTTTGAGTCCAAAAGGCTTACACGAGATCCAGACTGCAATATCTCCTATATTGGCCCATTAGTTTAATCTTTTATTGCAGTATAGCACTTTCCCAACAGAATAAGTAGTATGGAGAGAGTAGCTGAGGTCATATTTGACGCCTCTTTTGTAAGGCGTCAGACGTCACTTCCGGTTCCGGTCGTGACGTCACCGCGACGTGTGTCTACCTGTTTATGTTGTTGTTGTTGCATGACATGGCAAATGTTTACTTCCGATGCCGTGCGTGACGTCACCACGACGTGTGTCTACATGTGTATGTTGTTCTTGTTGTTGTTGCATGACGTGGCAAAAAAAAAAAAAATTTAAAATGAGTACTTATTTTAACTGTGGGTGTGGGGATCTGGTGTTAAATTGGTAATGCAAATGTTAACAGCCTTCTTCCGTAAGATTTGGGTGGCCCTGATAAGGGCCATTGGAAGTTGAACCTGCCTGACTGTCTACCAAGATGAGTGAACCCAAGTGAACCACCAAGTCTACCAGAATATAAAATGACTCCACACGCAAGAGGTACTCCGCCTAACGAGAGAGCAACATCGACCTGGAGAAGAAGAACACTCGCCACGAGGCTGAGACGGTGGATGAGTTGTGTCTGGGCGACGACAAAGAAGACGAAGTCTAAGACGAAGAAGAAGAATCGACCGCTGTTGAGATGGAGGCGAACCAGGACGAAAAGACGGTGGAAGAGTTGGGTCAGGACGAAGGAGAAGAGGAAACCAGCACTAACCTCAACACCCATATCGGTGGCTGGTGTGTTTGATTGACGATCCGCTCTGACTGGGTCTTTTTCCGGCCTCCAGCGCTAAGTGAAGACATCATCTCGACGTGGCTCTACCGTGGCTGGCGTGGTGCTTGGTGACTGTCAGACTTCATGATTATGGTATAACTGGATGTCGATTGGTCACCTCTATATATACAGAAGGCGCGGACCTTGTTGGATTGAAATGGTCAGAGATCGTGTGCTGCATTGTGTTAGACTTCCGGGAGTTTGACGGCCCTGCGTTGTGTAGACTGTTGAGGTTGAGGTGTTGAAGGCGCTCTTTCACGTGGTATGGTTTTTAAAGCGACAGAGCTGCAACTTTTTAATATCGAATAAGATTTACTATCAACAGTCATGTGAGACGAGTTGAACAGCGGCTGTTTTCATCGAGATTATAAATAAAACAGTGTAGTCACGATATGTAGGTGGGTGGTAGTTCTTCCTGAGATGTGTGGCCACCCTTTGGTCATAGTCGTTCTACGTTGTCCCTAGCACAAGCAAATTGAGCGATGGATAACACGACCTCTCGAAACAGCGAGCATTCAACCCAAACAAGATAGAGGAGCCATGTGGGTTCGAGTGACGTCATGGTTACAACAATCCGCTGACACCAGGTCTTGAGCGACGGTCTTGAGTCACCATGTACACTGTTAAAGTCAGTCCCTTGATTTCAATGGGGCTAGTGAGATCTAAAAGCTGTGCTCTTATCCTTCATGACGTTTTATAAAGATTATTCTATTCTCCCTTTATTTATTGTTTAGTCTTTCGTTTGTCGTTTGATGGACTAAAGGTCGAACACAGAACAAAATGGCGCACAAAAAATGGTTACTTACCATTTTTACTCTCTTACATTTCCGTAGCATTTCCGGTGGAACTGGTTACATTATGAACATGATATATATATATATGGTGGAGGCAAGAAAATTTTTCTCTCTTCAAAATATATATATATATAGATACCGAAGAGTAGACCCGTACAAAGGCTGTCAACGCGTGTTTAACGCAGGTTCCAACCCCGTTCAATGAAAAAGGAAACAACAAATGGCGACAGCCCATGAAGAAGCAGCAGATTTTTTTGTTTGCTTGTTAAGGTATCAAACAAACCCATAACCCGTACTCATGACCCGATTGCACTCACCGGAGCGGTTGACATCGGTGAACTGGTTAGAGCCGGTTTAACTGATCGTCGGTTAGAGCTGGCTGAAACCGGTGCACAAGTTTCTCACAGGTCCGCGCTTCTGAGCCACGGCTATAAAAAGGAGGGACCTCGGCAGGTTGAGCTTCATTCCGGATCTGACTTCTGACCTGTTTGCTTTGCCTGCCTTCTCTCTCGCTGTCCACCCACCACCTAGCTGCCCGTCACTGACCATGCCAAAACGAACCACACCAACGACAGTGACGCTACGAACCTCTGTATGATAAAAAGAAGAGAAAAACAGAGAGAGCCCTCATGCATCCACGACCAGAACCTCAGTCAGCGCCACAGCCAGACCCACCATGACCAGTCTTCAACCCCCCACCACGTCAAGTGATACCTAGTGAAAGTTACCTCTCCTGGCGTATAAAGTTCACCGTGCACCCTGATGGCGCGGTATTGACTGACACAGATAAAGCTGAGAACCAGGACCACGCTGTTCGAATCACTCGAGAGGGTTGGAAAACACTGAAACAGGTGATGGTTGATAACGCCGTATCAGACGATGACGATGAGTAATGTGCAATATCCGCGCCTCACAAACCGTGCACAAAAAAAATATTTACGTGCATTTCAAATATTGGATGGTGTAGAAACAAAACGATCGTCAATACCCGTCACGTCTCGGTATCACCATGAACGAGGAGGCTTGGACGACATTAACCAACCCATCCACCCTTGAGGCGTTGAGTCGTTGCGGGGCGGCCGCGGCACCCCCTCGCGCGCGCGGCGGGGCAGCTTATTCAGCTCAGGGAGACCGTCAGGGAGCACGACGCGGAGACCCACTGGCGGACCACCCGCAGGAAGCACGACGGGCGAGCCGCCAAGCGAGCCGCCGGAAATCCCCTACTGGGATAGACACATGCCGACAACGACGTCCACCTCTCCGTTGGAGTCCCTATTAAAAGATCGACACCTAGACTACCACCACAGTCACATGGGACGGCCTGTGAGGACGAGATGTTTTACGTGACCGTACTCAGCAACAGTTCCATGGGGGTGTTCCCCAATAATACCGTCACCCATGCTATCCGACTGACGGGGGAGTAGGAATGCGGCTTAGTGAGTGTCCAGTACCCCCACACGTGGTTCTCCACACGGACATTGGGTTTCAAGACCGGTATCTCCTCAACCACGTCACCGTGCGAGTGCCACTCATCCGAGCCTCAGACGCCTTCAGCTTATTCACAACCAAGAACAGCTCGATTATAAAGTTGTGCCCCAAGACGTCCAAATGCACGTTCGCAAAGTACAAATCAGCCCACTGCTCCAACACGCCCATGTCAAGGTCTTGGAAAAAACCCCGGCCAAATACCCGATTCGACGCGTGCTCACCAAGTACTTCGCCGTCCCCCAAGGGCAAACAGCCGTCAAGGAACAAAATTTGTTCCTGGGTGTACTACCGAAACGTCTGGTTTTCTGCATGGTCGACAATACAGCCTTCCACGGTACTTATAGCGAAAACCTCTTTCAATTTCAGCACATGGACTTGAACTACCTGTCGCTGCACATGAACGGACGTCAAATTCCCGCACAACCTCTCACACCGTGCGGTCGTACTTCAACTTGTTCACGGGTGTGGGGAAAACCTGCCAGTTTCAAGGCGGCTACACCTTGTTCTGTTTCGACTTGTCCCCCAACTTACTCAGCGACACTGAGTTTATCCCAGTTCAGAAGGGCGACCTCCGCCTGGAGATGAAGTTTCAGACACAAGACGACCAACGTGATTAGTTACGCGGAATTCGACAACGTGATTGAAGTGGATTGTTATCGCCAGATCCTGTGTGACTTTCAGACGTAAACCCAACCACACACACCCAAGACAGAGACACGATGAACATCACACAACTTCAGCGGGTGTTGAACGAAGACCTCCGGACGTCGCACGTGTTTCAATGCGTATTTCCCCAGAATCATAGACCACCCCATCCACATCCACCCGTCGGGTATGTCTTGAATATAGACCCATGTGATCGACCCGGTGAACATTAGGTGGCCGTGTTCTTGGAGCGTTAGGGTCAGGGCCAGTATTTCGATTCGTACGGCTTACCTCCGTTGTCACCCTGATCACGCGGTGGTTGATCAAGACGACACATCGTTGGACGTGGAATACACCAACGTTACAAAGTGACACAACGGCCGTGTGGGGTCAATATTGTCTGTACTACTCCTCCCACCGGGCTCGAGGATGACGCAGATCGTGGCCCTGTTTACAGGCCCACCCCTGGAGAACGACTGGATGGTGTACGATGTGATCGGACGGGCCTTCCTGGTCGATGTCCCGTTTTGGACCACAGACCTGAATACACGAAGTTTGTAAAGACAAAAACACTGGATTGGAGTTGTTATTATTCGTGTTGTTGTTCAAATGTTTTTTAAAAAATTGAGTACTCACCAAAAAATTGAGAATAAGTAAGAATTGGTTGGCCTTGAAAAGAACCGTTGGAACAACCATCGTGGTGGTAAAGAGGGTTGACGTGATGGTGGTAGAAGATCGCTGATGGGTGGTAGTACAAGGACGCTGGTGGTAGTAGAAGGACGCTGGTGGTGGTAGAAGGACGCTGGTGGGTGGTGGTAGGAGGTCGCTGGTGATGTTGTTGTTAGATGTCTAAGTAGGCCATAGAGATGCCATCGTCTAGGACTTTCCGAAGAAATAAGTAAAGGCTGCCTTTTGTTGGGCGTACGAGCGCATATAGTTCTCTCGAGGGAAGAGTCGCATATCACGGATGGTACCCAAGGCACTCTTCGGGGTGTGTAGGACGTCGCGGTACATCACCATGGTTATGTTGGTACGGCTCACGCCTTTGCAGGAGAATTGATCATCCCCGGCCATGGAGCAAAAATATGTCTTCGAACAGAGCGATCACATCCTTTCCCCGCTCCATTCTTCCTTGAACAACCCTGGCGTTCGCTTGTCGAAGTCGTAGTGATCACGCCGTGGTAGCCATTGGTCGCGCTCAGCCTCATAAGATTAACGCTGTTCCGGTTTGACCAGGAATTCCAATGGGGGTGTGGTACCGCTATGTAGGCAGACTCCGCGTCCATCTCGCAGTACTCCCAGTTACTGCGGTCGAAGAACTTGTCCATGAAGTTGTAATAGACCTCCAACATGCGTTCTTTGCCGTACTGGTAGACCATGCACTCGATTTGTAAGGGTAGGTTGTACTTGATAGTTTCTTGGCGGTACTCACTTCAAAGGTATAGTTGTCGATCACACACGTCTCTCGAAAATAGGGTGAATTGATTCTTTTTCGAGCCGACTTTGCATCACAGATATGGACATGGGTATAGGTGTCGAGGTTGGTGATGGTTTTCCCAGAGGCGGAGTTCCCTAACAGCTTCATGGTTTCACCAATGAATTTCGTGGAGGGATCGGTATCGCCTTCACAACAAGCTTGCGTTATATGGTCGGCAAACGATTTGAAGCACGTGCTGAATCGGTACTGCATCACCTGGTAGATTTTTGTGACAACGAGCCCGTGGTTCAGGTACCAGCGAAGAAGCGATGTCCCCAAGAGAATCTTCTTACCCCACAAACTCCCGATCAACATACGTCTGGGGGTGGTTAAAATGGCATACGCCTTCATGTGGGGGCCGATGTCCTCTCGCGTGACCGTGATGTTTTTGAAGATGGGCGGACACTCGGCGAACGTGGTTTAAAGTGATCTGGTATGTCACACTCTACATATCCAAACAGGTCATAGGCACGGCCAGTGTCTAAAATATGTTGCTGCGTTCGGGTCTGGTAGCGGTGGAGAGGATGGCTCCGGGTCTTCAAAAAGACCGCCAAGGCCGGGACACGTTGATGTTCGGCGTGAAACTGGCATTCCCACACATCGATGTAAGCGTAGCCCAAGGCTCGGATGTAGGTATCGTTGCCGAGCACCTCCGCCCGTAGTTCTTCGGCAGTTTTCCCCGTCTGGTGTTGTACTGGTCGCGCGTGAATGCGCATTCGTGGGCATGCCAGTAACAGCCTTTAAACTGAAAGACTGTAGGCTGTCCAACCACCATGGCAAATCCATTCACGGGTAACCGTCGATCACCGATCCGTTTCTCCGTATGGCTGCCTTGATGTCGTATGGTGATGCTGGCGAGGTGTGCTTATCAATCTTACCACTGATCAGCGGTGTGGGTGATGGATAGGCGTAGTGTGAAGACCCCCTCGCCCTTTGTGGGTAACCAACGGGCGTAATAACCCGCTGGCATGTCTGAGACAAGGCAGGCGAGGTATAAAGCGTTCGTATCAAAACTCACAATCTTTTGACACAGCTTTCCACCCTGTATCTTTGTGACGCCGGCTTCGTGGTGGCGGGTGAAGATGATCGAAGGCCCACCGACGTTGTTATCTTTCAAACACGTGTAGATGTCGGCATCTCGAGTCTCCATCAGGTCTTGAAAAACGTAGCGTAGTGTCAAGCCGGGAATGCTGATACACTGTTTGAAGACATCTACCCCTAGGTCACGGTAGAAGGTGGTCATTTTCTCTGCAGCCTCCTTAAAGGGCTCCACGTCCATGTTGTTATATCACACGAGGAAATCTTTGATGGTTGACATACCTTCCCGATCCCACACGTGTTGTAGCGCCGTGTACTCCTCGCTGGTTAGTGTCGTGTTTTTCAACATGTTGTTTAAGGCCTCTGTGGATGGAAAACAGTTCTCCTCTAAGCGTGCTAGACTATCCACGTAAGTGTAACAAAACGTTCCCTTGGGCAGCGTGCAGTCGTAGGCTTTGACCCATTCGTCGTAGTTAAAATTAGACGCAAGGTAGTTGCAGACGTCTAAAAACAGAAGGGTATCTGTCGCGATCGCCATATGTTGTTTTTTAATCACGTACTTTAACTCCTGTCGGTGTGCCAGGTAGGGGTACATGTAACGCTTCACCATGTTGAAGTCATACCACCATGTGTTGAACCGTAGGACGGGGAGTTGGGTCAGATACTTCAGGAGTTTGGTCTTCAACACAGCAGCATACGGAGGTCTAAAATCCGGGCGTCTAACACGACTAACACGCGCTCAAACTTCAACAGCATGCACTTTGTGGGTAACCAACGGGCGTAATAACCCATTGGCATGTCTGAGACAAGGCAGGCGAGGTATAAAGCGTTCGCATCAAACCTCACAATCTTTTGACACAGCTTTCCACCCTGTATCTTTGTGACGCCGGCTTCGTGGTGGCAGGTGAAGATGATCGAAGGCCCACTGACGTTGTTATCTTTCAAACACGTGTAGATGTCCGCATCTCGAGTCTCCACCAGGTCTTGAAAAACGTAGCGTAGTGTCAAGCCGGGAATGCTGATACACTGATCTACCCCTAGGTCACGATAGAAGGTGGCCATTTTCTCTGCAGATTCTTAAAGGGCTCCACGTCCAGGTTGTTATACCACACGAGGAAATCGTTGATGGTTGACATACCTTCCCGATCCCACACGTGTTGTAGCGTGTTGTAAGCCTCTGTGGGTGGAAGACAGGTCACCTCTAAGCGTGCTAGTCTATCCACGTAGGTGTAACAAAACGTTCCCTTGGGCAGGGTGCAGTCGTAGGCTTTGACCAATTCGTCGTAGTTAAAATTAGACGCAAGGTAGTTGCAGACGTCTAAAAACAGAAGGGTATCTGTCGCGATCGCCATATGTTGTTTTTTAATCACGTACTTTAACGCCTGTCGGTGAGCCAGGTAGGGTACATGTAACGCTTCACCATGTTGAAGTCATGCCGTCCTGTGTTGAACCGTAGGACGGAGAGTTGGGTCAGATACTTCAGCAGCATACGGAGGTGGTTTAGGTTGACCCAGTATCTGGGCTGAAATCCGGGCGTCTAACACGCACTCAAACTTCAACAGCATGTGTTGGTAACTCACAGCGCTGATTTTGTTGAGGTACTTGATGAATGTAGCCATCAACGTGTAGGGGTCACCGTCGGAGATAAAACATCACGGGTGTTGGTATAGCCAGGGACGTTGGCGATGACACTGACGCTCATCGGTATATGACGATCGATCCATACGGTTTTACTGTTGGTGGTGGCGTCGTCCGTCTCTAAGGGTTGTAGGTAGGCTTCGAAGTCAAAACAGGCCCGGGACTTCCGGTTGGATATGCAAGGCGGTTAGACGTGTCTTCCAACGAGCTCTGCCAATCAGTTAATATTACTAGAATATGAGTGGTAGATAGGCACCAACTACATTAATCATTATGCCTCGAAATCCCAAAGCAAGATGCAGTCAGATAAGTGAATACTTAGAACCCGAAAATCAAACACCAAGAAAACAAACACCTGTACAGAGGGCGTGGCAGATCAAAGTGAAGCCGCCATTGCTCAACTTCAGGGTGACGGCCTCACGGTCACAGTTGAAAATCAAGTGTCGAGTCAAACTGGGACGGACCTTTCACTACCGACAGCTGATGACTTCCACAAGTTTCGTGAATATGTTACCAAATCACTGGCGGAGATATAACAATAAGGTGATCAATCAGCAACAGGACTTTATTGAAAGGTTGGTAGAAGTAGAACGCAAGCAAAATAATCTGTGCAAAAGTATACAGGTCACAGACTGTGAGGTAAGAGATGTTAATGAAAAACTAGCTGTGCTTGCCAAAAACATCCCTTTATGCGAGAAAAACATACAGGTACTAATAGACTAAAATAAACAACTGAAACAGAGGATATTAAATCAGGAGAGGTACAGTCGAGAGTATAATTAACGGTTTGGTGGAATACCCGAGAAGACTGGTGAAAATTGTATGTCATTAATCTAAAATATTATTCACAACGATATAAAGCTGTCCGACGAAATTGAAATAGAGAAGGCACATCGTACAGATAAACGGAGAGATGGTCAACATAGACATATTATTGCCAAATTTATTTTCCGGCCACAACGTAGGCAGGTTTTATTCGCCTCAAAAACAGCCCTAAGAGGTAGCGACCTATTCATTACAGAAGATCTTATCCCAGAGGACCGTACACGAAAAAACCAACTCCGAGAGCTTATGAACAAATTCTACAAAGAGGGAAGAAAAGTGCGGTTTACAAGAGGAAGGCTATTCGTGGACGGTAAAGAGATAGGTAGTGACAACTGATTCTTGCAAAAGTGTTTATTGTTCACTCCGACCCAGGTATTTACACTGATGTATGACTAGGATAGGTGATGTATACTCTTCTTATAAACTTATAAGAAATGCACTAGTCACATCTATCTTTAGGACTCTAGCCTAATCAGAACTCTTCCAGATACATTCGTGCATTTATATTAAATATACCAACGACTTGAACTAGACAATATTTTCTATATTATTTTTGTTGGTGTAATGCTTTTTTGCAGTACTGTATGTATTTATATATATAATTTTTGTTGTATGTATAGGTAGATATCATTTTTTTCTCTCTTCATTTATACGAAATATATATTTTGAATGAGTGGGGAGAGCGAGGTTTGCGCGCCCTCATATATTAGAGGCACACCATATCAGTTTAAAAAAACTTATCAGTATTTATCTTTGTTTATGCACTACTGGTAAATTAGCCAGGGATTCATGCAGAAATCTCGTTCATACTGATACTCTAATCTCCATAAGTGATTACTAGTAGCTTGTATCCAGTGGAGAACGAGGATCTTTTTATCCACCCTGTAGAGATCTGCACATTTGGCTTTATAATAGCAGTGCGATTTGCACGGGTTCGAGGTACTAAATGTTTCATCAACCATGTGCTACAGACAAACCTGAACTGCTACCATTCAACCCAAACATGCACGAGCTTTACGTGCTGCGTGGTTAACAAGAACGGACTCCGATCGCCAACTACTATGCTGTGTTATGCAGGTTATGCAACAGCACACAAACACGCTATGTGTTTCAATGTGACAGATCCTAGGGGGAATACATGCTGGAAGGTCTGTATAACCTTCCATATTGTACATTTTTTAAAAAATTCTTCATTTTTTGTTAAAAACCCACATATTTTTGTAACTAGATATTTATTACATAGCATCAACCATTTCAAGTGTTTAAAGCTGATACAATTTGAGCTTAATTTGACCTATGGATCCTGATAATTGTGTACAAATTGTTACTTTTAACTGTAGGGGTCTAGGGAAGAATGAAAAACGCAGAGATATTTTTCAATATTTTAGATCA
>JAQQZZ010120745.1:0-14600 GCA_030265115.1 Mopalia vespertina
TGCAAGACTCTCATTGAGTTGGTTGAATACCCTGAACATATTCCTTTTTTTGACAATGCTTCCCAATTTCATTATGGACTATCGCTGTAATTTTACTAGCAGAGTTCTCTGGTACCACAACATCTGATTGCTTGTGTAGAAGATCCCACGCATCCAATCAATTGCTTCGAAGCAGAGTCCGATTATATGTGAATAATCCGCCAAGGGTTGTAATGCAGAGTAGCTCGGAATAAAACTTGTGACTAGCAAAGACGAGTGTACTGGTGCTTAAAGTTTTTCTTCTTCTAATTAAACTGTCAAGACTAAACAATTATATTTGAAGTGTTTATTTGTAGATGATGACTGTGGTCTTAGCCTGGATGATGATGGCAGCTTGGACTTAGATATTGATTTAGATGGAGACGAGTCATTAGCTGCTGTAGCTTCTATGTTAGCCGAGTGTGAGCCCCTTCTAGAGAATGACTCTGATTATGGTTCAGAAGAACAGGTAGTTTACACAACCGTATACACTTCAATAGGTGCTTCTATTCGTATAGATAACTTAAAGATTTTTTATCAGAGAAGATTTCTTGTTGAATGCCAAACAAAAAAAAAGAAGAAAGAAAAAATAAATATTACAAGACTAGTCTTTTCATTTACAGCAGGACTTGGCAGCACATGAGTTTGATAAATTGCTAACAGATGGCCATATAAGTAATGGTAGACAGTTTAGTTTACCAGCTACAGTGAAAAGTGACCCTGACCCTGTACTTACATCATGTTTACCTTCTGTGGAGGAACCAAAAATAGGTGGGTATTCATTCTGTTAATTAAATAGCTCATATACAATGTCTACTCCTGTTTTATTATTATTTCCTCTTGTGATAGTCTTATCAGGATAGCTTTTCTCAATAATTTTAAAGTCTTTGTTGTGTTACTACATGACACATGTACACAAAATGTTATAAACATATTATTAACCTTGATGCTGTAAAATAATAAAAAATTTGCTCTTCCCAGAGGCCCTAGTGACACAATTTACATATACTATTATATATCCACACATAAGATTTTAACACACATCAATATTTGAACATTAAGATAACAAAATAAAAAAAACCCATCAAAATAGTAAACATTCAATTGAGCCTAGATTCTGATTGACATTCCGGCTTCCTTTGTCCCAGAGCTTCCGGGGCCTTGTCCTTTTTGGGGTTTTGATGTTTTAAACTATAAATAGCTACCACAAAACCAATTTCTTCGTTTTAGACTTCGGCAGGTAAACATGCAGTGAAACCCCAGTTTAATAATAGTTTTAACCAAAATATACATCAGTCTTTAGCTTTCATCTATGATTTGGTAGCAATGCTCTCTTTTATAGCCCTGTAGGCCCTATTGTTCTCTGTACTGTCATACCAACAAAGCTTACAAAAATGTTTGAAACATCAAAAATTGCACAGATAAAAAATTCAAATTTTTTGGTCGAAATTATTATTTTGATCAGTCAAAAGGTCTGACCAAATTTCATTGTCAAATTAAGCTGAGATTGCCTCTACGGGCTTCCTCATTCCCCGCCTATTGAGCTGTGAT
Organism: Mopalia vespertina; assembly: GCA_030265115.1. Lineage (NCBI taxonomy): Eukaryota > Metazoa > Mollusca > Polyplacophora > Chitonida > Mopaliidae > Mopalia > Mopalia vespertina. Next base: position 1,570 of record JAQQZZ010120745.1, read on the forward strand.
AGCCATGCTCCCCAGTGTATTAACCAGACCCATTGTTCATGTGATGGGGCTTGCAGACATGTGCACGATCTAGGAATTGAGTATATTTTTGTGTTTTCAATAGTTCATAGGTTACTTAATAAAAGATTTATATTTAATGAGGAAATCAATCACTGTGTTTAACAGTGCCATCATTATTTGAAAAAAAAAAGAAAAAAAGATACATATCTAGATATCAATGACGAGGAAAATATATAGGACAACAAATTCACATTTCGCTTTATTGTCAAAACTATATCAAGCCAGTGTGTCTGTGGGTCTATACAGCAGAAGGGCGGACCTCAGAGAGAACAGTTTGTGTTTCATTGGCTCCTCCAGATTTTCATTTCTAGCCAATGGTGCTTCAAAGAATACCTTTACAATTCTCTTTTTTATTTCATTGGCTGAAAAATCCAGATTTCTGTTTCTGACGAAAGCACTTCAGAGAATTCCTTTACAATACTCTTTTTGTTTTTATTGGCTGAAAATATCAAAGCGCGGATCTTAGAGGGTTCAACAGCCTTTGTTTGTTTCAATAGTGCAAACTCCTGGTAGTTGTACTCGTGTTCCTTTGGAGTATTTTGTTGCTTTGGTTAACACAGACTGAGTCCACTGGTATAGATCTGTCTGTGAACAGATTTTATCCTACGCGATTGATCCCTGATCATGCAAAAATGCTTGGGGAGTTTTAAGTTATTTTACTTTGCAAGAATCTTCCCCGTCTCACTTGTATGTATTTTAATGCAATAAATGGTTACGCCCGTCCCAGTTGGAAGCTAGCCATCTCATTACCTCATCAGAGAAATGCCCATCTCACACACAGGTGGACGGGAGGCTGGCTAACACTATGGTGCTCCCCTCTTTCACAAAATCATGTATCCGCTACTGAAGGTAGCATGTGTGCTACATTTCCTGTGAGACGTTATTACTTGAAAAAATTAAGCATGGAGTAGTTGGTGGGCAAGGCTTAAGCAGAGGAGTGTCCACTAATCCTTTGGAGACCATGAATTGTAGAATTGCCTCATTTGGACACCCTATAACATGCAGGAGATAGGGAAACTGTAAAAATTGGACACACCATACTTTTGATTTTTGGCTAAGTCCCAGATCGTTATGCCTGCACTATTAGGCTTCACAATGGTAAAAGAACCCACAGATACGTCATATTCAAAATAAAGAAATGTTGCCATCCATATAGTCTTGACTTATATTTTATGCCTTTTCCAACTTCTAAATGATGCTTAACAAAATGTATTTAACACTTTTTTTTTGTACCTTGTAGAGCCTGGTTCTCCTCATTATGTGACCAGGATGGATACGCCATTGCTAGGTTTTCCAGAAGACCATGGATATCCCATGGAGAGTCACTGTTCACATGACTGGAACATGTGGGAATCTGACACTTGTCCACATTATTCTCAGTTAGGTTATACTCCAGCACCAGTCTACTGCTGGGACTACATGCCTCCATCATACCCAGTGTGCTCGGATCACATTGACAATATACCAGCTGAAGGTATGACATGCAACTACCCTGTGCAATCCTGCATAGAAGACCATTGCTTTTCCTAGGCATTTTGTCCTGTATGGACGGAGGTGTGATCCTTGGCTTGTTGGGTGATTGGCAGGAGGCAGAGAGATTGCAGTACAGTAAGACTGTATGCAGAACAGGACCAAAAGGACTGGTTGGTGAACATTTCGGCTGCAGGTTAACCCAAAGTGCTAATACAAACTCTCTAAAATACAGTCGGCTTCCTCAGTGTTTTTTTTGTGTTGTCACTGACTAGTTATTTGATCTATGGAGATTTTGAATGACATGTAAATAATATTTGATTTGCCCATTTTTAGACTTGTTCAGAGGTTTAATTGCGTCTAGTTAACCTTATATACTTTGTTTTATTTGTGCACCAGTGCTATTATAAATATTGTGTTTACCAAGTATCCATTTTATTCAAATTGTTGGGAATATTTGCATGTTAATCCCAATATTTATTACGCGATAATAACTTTACCTTTCTGACAAAAAAGTTTCAGAAATGCGAGTTTCATTTTGCATGTAAAAGCAGCAATTGAATTCTGTTTTATTATCAAAATTTATTATCAAAATGCACTGTATATTGTTTTCTGAAAAACCTCTCGATTGTGGTTGGAGTCCTGATGGCTTGAACTGTCCATGGTGATCGTCAAATAGACTGTAATTTTTGCCAATACAATTTTTCTTACCGTTTAATTACTAAGTTTGACAGTACAAAACATAAACTTTACTTTGAAGCAGGTGTGAGATCGTTGTGTTGTTTGATCCTTCAGAGTTTTAGCCAATAACTGAATGCCAACATTTTTTATTGAAGTTCAATTTTGCCTACAATTTCACATTTTTGCCGTTTGAAATTCTTGTAAATAATTAATGTTGTAAAATTTTGTAGATAAAACCTGTAAATAAAGTGAATCTGTGATATGTACAGTTTTCTAGGAAAGATGGCCTTTGTTTATAGCACTATTGAACTAAAAGTAGTCTTCAAAGTATATTAAGGTACTCATAACTTTGATGAAAGGTAGTTTTAACAACCAACCATTCCAAAAAAAGACACTACTCACGGTCAAACATTTTAGTTTTTAATAAAAAATATTAAAATGTAATGGCACAAGTTAACTGTTGGTGATAATGTGATCATGCAATCCTTGGATTTGTAGAAATTTCTTTGATGTGTTTATGAGGGCAAGAAATAAAAACATGGAACAAACGGATTGAATACTGATGTACTGTGCTGATAGCTCTATGCTTAATCGTGGCATTCATTTGTTCGTGTAACTGCAAGTCGAAAGAAACTAAAAACCATAGTCTATTAGTGATTGTTGTAAAAAAAATGTTAAACTGTTGCAAATATCCAGGCGACTTTTGCATGAAATAATTTTGTAGAACAATAACTGTATTTATTTGATTAATGATTCTATTTAAGAGTGTATACATAAAATTGGTGTAATTCTAGTTGATATTTATTTTGCAAAGATAGAAAAGTACTTTATTGTCCTTTGATATATTATCAAATTTGGCTAATACTTTGTATCCAAAGATTATTCAAACTATTTGTAAATCTTTCCATTGCATGCATTTTGCTAATTCTTTTACCAAATAAAGAAAATAACAATAACATTTTGTTTGTTAATTTTCTGTTTATTTTCAGAAGGATGGTATCAACAATGTATAACAATGTTCAATAATGCAATGTTGGCAATACGATTTTGTTTGCAGAATTTGGTGAAATTAAATTCTATCCCTCCTTCCAACAGGATTGATTGATTGGTGAGAAGCCTGCTGCAGACGAGCGATTCTCCGTCGGCGACTAATTGCAAGAGATTTTCCGACATCTTTTGCCGCACACAGAGCGATACTGAGTCAGCGCTTCATTCAAAGTCACCGGGTATTTATACCACGTGTCTAACACTTGGCATGATTTTTTTTAAATTGACTTTCATTGAACACTGCATACAACATTTAACATTGATTTTTATCATTATAGGCACAGGCGACGGCGCTAGCTTATTATACATTCGTTAACATTTTGTAAATTTAAATTATGTGACTGTATCTCGGTTGCTGATTGGATGTACAACTTGTGGCTTCGATTTTCCATCGCATGTTTGCCGCACACAAGGACATTAGTCGGCAACGAGTTGCGACTAGTCGCCGACAGTATCTAGTCGCGTCGCAAGCCTGCTGCACACGGAGTGATTTCCTTGAAATTTTTAGTCGCCGACGGAGAATAGCTTGTGTGCGGCGGGCTTAAGCTTATCTTGTCCCAGTGACATACTGTAGCCTACTCTTCCAGATCTCAGTATCGTTTCACTGTTGTGTAACTTGTCGAATGTAAATAAATTTGACGTTTAAAAAGGGCAGGTTAAAATTAGAACAAGGTACTAGCACAACAAAGATGTGTCATCAGTGAAGTGTTTACATCATGTTGGAAAGTTAATTGTCCTCCATTGCTAAGTAAAGACAGCATTTCTTCTCTTCAAACATACTGCCCTTAGCCATAAGGCCCCACAGGGATACCAACTCTGGTCTCTGGCTTTCAGGGCCATAATACACAATTATGTGGTATCGCGATACAGGGCATATAATATCGTTTCGTTCGCAAAGATGTCCATGATACACTGATGCATCGGTGTATCATTATAGCCCTACTCCCTAACAGATTTATACAATTCTGACCTACAATACTGACCAAGGGCTTAAGCAGACACCCGTCCAAATGGACACCCTGATGTGAACAATTGCCTCATTTGGACACCCTGTTTTAAGAAATTTTAACATGCAGGAGATAGGAAAACTGTCAAAATTGGACACCCAGTTATTCGAAAAGTGAAGTTATATGACCATTTTGGACACCATACTTTTGATTTCTGGCTAAGCCCCAGATACTGACCCATACTTTGTCATTCCCGATTTGCTGGGGAGAGTTGTATCTATAGGGCCTATCTATTGTAAACAACAATTACACATCTTAAGTTTAGTATAAACGGAATTTAACCTTAAAAATCTGAATATTCATTCCTCCTACATTGAGAAAAATTAAATTTCACTTCTTATTTTCATGAAATGAAAGTCTTTTTGAAAGCCTTTTTTTGTCTTAGAAACAGAACACAAGGCTTATGGATAACAACTTCTGGTTAATTATCGCTGCAACATTTCAATATATCTTTTCAGCAGCTCAAGCATACATATGTTTTGTGCATCAATTTATAAATTTATGTCTCTTTAACAATTAACTTTTGTGTTATTGTGGCTGGCTATGTTACCTAGCCCACAGAAGTTAACCGCTTATAACGTTTTACATGTAGATCAATTGTTAATACCAAAGCACACATCAACTGAATGTATTTAAATGTACAATTTGATTATTTCCATATTAAAGCTGACACAATTACTATACAAATACATGTAATACAAAATATGACCAAATTTGGTACACAAATGCATGCATGAGATTGAGAAGCATGCATGATTTTCATGGTTCTTAATCTTTAATACAAGTATCATGTAAAGTTAGCTTCCAGTTCCATATTTCACAACAAGATATAGGAATTTAGGGCAACTTTTGGCCTAACATGTTTATTTAAGTTTTGAACGACATTAATAACATGTTTATTGTCTAAATAAATATGTCATCATTTCAAGATTATATGTAACTGTTGTACTCATACATTAAAGCATTTTTCATGGAGTTGAACTTCTAGCTTGTTTCTGTATCATACATAATATTGCATCAGTCATGTAAATAAGACCAGCCAAGGGGGATAACTCCAGCACATACATGTACCTTTAAGTTGGTAACTGTCAAGCTCTGGTGAAATCAGTATTGACACACATTGCACAACAATTTGAAAGTGCCATGCCAATCAAATACTGGGTCATTAATTGCCATATTCAATCCTGTGATCAGGTAAGATTCCTACCAGAAGACTTTCAGTCTTAATGTGATCATCATTAGAAAGAATAAAAAAATATACTAGTACCCGGTATGTATAAAACTAAATATACTGATTACTCGGTCACTGTAATACTACGTGCAGCACATGTTAATTATACATGTCTACAGTTATCCTTACTGCGCTTAGAATCTATAGCATATGTTTGCCTGAAACAAAATTGTCTATACATGTACTGGCAGTATTTTGTGAAGTCTTTTTTTGTATTTGACATTAAGTTTTTCTTAAGTTTGTACTGCAGCACAATGATGGCCAACATTAAAAAAGTTAAAAACTAAGCTAAATTTATTTCCAATATACAGTTAAAGAAGACAATGACGTGCTGCAAAATGTCGTTCAAAATATTAGAAGCATTTGCAAGCCTGCCTACCTGGTGTACTCTCAAGTATTTTGTACACATAATTTATGTTGTCACCAATAGTCCATTTAAATACACATAGAAATTAATTCTTCTGGGGTAGGCAACTCTGCATTTCTACCCCTGGTTTAGAAAGTAATTCATTTGCATGTACGTATCAAAAGTAATCATGTTTAAATTTGTCTTATTTAACAGTGATAATCATGTTGAGTAGCGTGGCCAACTACCTTTTTGGAGCTAGCACAGCGGAAGAGACAATAGCTGAAAATGTTGATGCTGAAGTAACTGGTGTCAACAATAAAGAGGATACATGTGAGTCGGGGAAAACTGAGAAAGTCAACGTATTTGACCTGACGACCTCTCCGGCAGACCATGACTGGGAACTTGTAGATAGAGTCGGTAAGGATCAAAATATAATGCTAGTCTTTAAATGATTAAGATTAAAACTGAAAGAATTCTGAATGCAAAAATATTCTTTAGATAAAAGTATGGTAATTTGTTCAATGCCACACAGTAGGGCCTACAACATATTGCAGTGTTACAATACATTGATTCATGTAACTTAGGGCAACTCCTTCGGTACAATCTTCAGCTCTTTGTTAAATGTGTACATGTATATCCTTGGGTCACTTTCATAAATGGTCGTATAACAATAAACTATCGGCAGACAAAATTTCGTCATGTAGAAATATAGACTGTTATCTTTCATAAACTATTTCAATCTGAATGATTTACTAATGGTGTTGAATCTCATGTTTTATGTTAAACCTGTAGCTATGGGTAGTATGTACTTGACTTAGCATTGGAGGAACAATAATATACCCACATAGACAACACTGTGAATGTTACATTTGTATTAGTGTGGCTATTACACCTTAATGTACCATAAAGGGGTCTAAGCCCTTATGTACCATTGGAGTACCCTTAGCCTACACAGCTGTCGTGATTTATTATAAAGTGGAATACATGTACCTTTGAACATGACATTAAATACAAATTAGATAATCAGTAATTATTGATCTTTCATTCAGAATTGTAAAAAGGCCTAATTTTGCTTTATAGAAGTTTCTAGAACTTTTTCTTCTGCTCAAAATTGTGTCCACTGTCTTGTTGAAAGCTACATGTTTGATCAGCTACATGTTTACTGGTGCTTGCTATGTGCTGGTGCTCCCTGAGTTGATGGGCAATGTGAAGCCGATTTACTATGGTGTCTGTCTGTCTCTGTTTTGTTTTTTTTTGCACATTTTTGTATTACTGCACCAAATTAAAAGGTTCTTGTCATTGCTATATGCTATTCATTCGCCTGTGATCTGACCATATTTATTGGAGTGCGTGCCATTAGATGAGAAGAATCACTTTTACTACAGCATTAAACCCCAGCCAAACAAAGCTTTAACTTAAATACAGTAGTATTATTTTCTACCCCAAACCATGTTTAGAAACTGGTGCCTTGAAATTTAGCAAATTCTTTAGCTTATTTTGTTGAGTGTCTTACATCTTTTGAACAGCATGTAGTAGACAAAATGTTACAGCCCAACTGGTGCCACTTAGAACTACAAAGTGATCTTAACCTGAGATCATCTGAAGTGTCCTGATATACATGTACAGACAAGCAATGCTGAAGTTATTGTGTTCTCATGGTACATCATGGCAAATTATGCTTTGTGGGACTTGACAATTGAATAAATTGATGATTTTATCTCTGGCCTTCATTTAGAGCTCACTGACCTTACACTATTGTTTTTATTTCCTCCTGGTTACTTATGTTTCTACTGTAGCTTTTTTGTGCTTTCTCGCTTTCTTTCATTTTGGTTTCAGCTGATATTGCATGTTTTTGGTACTGGAAAACCCCTAAAGCTTGACTCACGTTTGGCCGTTACTGGACAATTAGATTCTTACCTTTATAACACAAGACAATCGTTCGTTCACCTCTCTTTCCCATCCTTTCCAAACAATGCTCACATAAGAAAATTATGTACATATGTGTGTGTATGCAAGGTGTTGGAAATGTGGAACTAACGAAGTTCGATTTAATTGTATTTTCAGGTGGTCATGTCCCTGATAAGATTATAAAGTGTCCTAACAGCAAATGTTCTTGTGCTAATTCCTCTTCAAGCTCCAGTGAGTGTAATAAACTAAGGTCATGCTGTTCAGGTAATCAAGGGCAGCATGAGTCAAGCTCTAGGGTGCCTCCGTTATTTGATACATTATCATGTAACTCTAACACGCCCAGTGAAGGGGGCAGTAGTGACAGTGAAGGTTGGCTTGTAACCCCTCCACCTTGTTTTACTGCAGGTGGAAATACAGAAGATATGGAAGTCAGTCCACTGGAAAATCTTCTGATAGAACATCCAAGTATGTCTGTGTATCATAAAAAATCAAATAAAAATTGTCCAGAGGAAACTGACTCTTCTAGTAAACGTCCAACAAGTTCACGATTGAAAGCCAAACAGAATAAAAAACAAGTGGCTGTGCAGCAGTCTCAGCCTCCTTGCCGTCCAAAAGCTGTGGCTGAAAGGGCTGGTCTCCTTGTCCAATTGCAATCCAACAAAACCAGCCAGCGACAGAAACAGAAAGCTGCAGCTCGACAGAATACAAAAAAAGCTATTGCGCGTCAGAACAGAGCCAAAGAATTCAAAGCTAAAGGTAGACATCGTAACTGCACCGACCGTAAGATGAACCGCAGTGGAAGGATGAGTATCCGTGCCTGTTAGAAACCTGAACCAAGACACCTGTGAAAGTTAAAGAGTTTGGAACACTTTCTATTTTTAGAAAGTCTGTCCAATTTTTGTCCTTAACCAATGACTACATTCTTATTCAGATCAAATCTTTTACAAATATGCCTTTTAATAAAAAAACCAGAAATTATCAGCTGGCATAAAATATATTTAAAAATAAATTTCCTGTAATCAACAATCTGTTTAACTATAAAATGGTGTAGTTTTAACAACTTAGAATGTAAGATTTTAAAAGCTTTCACGGCTACTTTTTCATACAATTAATTCTTTGACAATTAGTTGTTTCTTGGCTGTTCTTTCAAATAGATTTGAAAGATAAATTTTTGGGTAAGACTCAACTTCTCTACAGTATGTGAGATTACCAGACTGAATAAAACTCAATATGCCATATTTTTTGTGATATAACCTGTTATGTTAAGTAGATCAACCCATGTCTGTAGACACAATGTTGTGGCATATTCAATTTAATCTGATAAAGACCAACTTTTATTTATGTCATTCATGAACAGATATTTCAACCCATGCCTGTAGACCCAATCTTGTGGCATATTCAATTGAATCTGATAAAGACCAACTTTTATTTATGTCATTGATGTACAGATATTTCATTTCTTTATGTCAAATTAATCTCCTTCAATAACGTAATAAATTATTTATCTGGATGGCTGTTTCCCACTGCAATACTAGCTTATGTTGAAACTTCTAACCTTGATGGTGCAATACTTTCATGTTTAGTTCTGGTCAATTATACAGTAAATATATTTAATGTGAGTTATGGTAGACTAAACTGGAGGTTCAGCATAAATTTGTGCTCGGTAGAATGCCATGATTAGCCCGTTTGACCACGCCTGATTATTGCCACCAAGCAGCATACTGAGCACATAATTTGTCTGATATCCATTGATTTACAAAATACTCATTGGATCAATCGTTGGTTATAGCCACAGCAAAAACAGATCTAAGCATTTAAGGACAATTAATGGCAGATTTTTTAAAAGGAGTTTTTTTTTTAAACCAGATAACAAATGGACTAGATGATGAAAGAATACGATTTTACAAACTAGAAAAAAGAACGAATTGAAAACAATATACAAATATATATAAATATATACAAAAAAAAAAAAAAAAAAAAATTGCAAAATTGAAGAAAAAATGAAATGAAACGCAACTAGTATAAAAAAAATACAATAAAAAACATTAAAATTAATTATCCAAAAAAAAAATGAACTTGCCACTTTTTAAGGTTGTAGTTATTGTATGTAATGTAATATAAATACTTATTTCCCCCTCTTTTAAATCAAACATTCATTTACTTTTTATCTTAGGTTGATGTTAAATGCCAGTGAAACTGGTCGCTAGTAGAATATAAGTTTTAAACAAATAAGCGTTGATTTGCATGTTTAAAGTTGTATTTATTTTGATGCTCTTTTTGTTTGTAATTACAATCTGCAGAAATGAGAATTCTTAAAGGGTTATACTTTTATTGCTGAAAGAATGCTTATGTGAGAAATCTATATCCAGTGATCCACCAATAACTGAGTAATAATTTACCCTATTTGTGACTTAATTCATTATAGCTGAAAACACATCGATTTATAACTTTCATATTCTTACACTTTTTTAACCTTGTCTTTTGCCTAATTTCCATAATTGGTTTCATTTTGACATACTTATCCATTGGATGTTTCTAGTTTTAAGCCTTTATGAAATGTATATCTGCACCATAGTAGTATAAATATTATGTATTGTATACCCCCTTTGTGGGATTCTGATATGTGTAAATACAGACTTTAGGTTATAAATAATATATACCGGTAAAACAGAAAAGTTATTATCAAACATGTTAATAATATATCAAATAGTTTTAGATGTGTAGTTGAATTTATATGTCGAGATGTTTTATAAGTGTGTTGTATCCGTTAGGGACACTGAACTCTATGTTTTGATCTGTATCTTTACAATATACAGTCTAATCAAGGAAGTTTTTATATATATATCTACTCACCAAGAATGTGTTATCAACTTTGAATACCCTTTTTCTGTTCTCTGTTAAGCTTAAATACTATAGCCACACATACATGTATTATATAACTTAAAACTCTAAAGTATTGAATTCAACTACATTGTAAATAGTTTATTTATTTAAAAGCTACATTATTTGGTTGAAATGTGTCCCATTTAAATGGATTAAATAAAGAAAACTATACAGTGACAACTGAAAAGGGATATTTTCTTATTTAAGTACTGGAAGTGTAGTTTGTGCTTTGATCACTTGTATATTACACACATTGCTAATCTGAACAGTTTTGTAATTGAAAATTTCATTAAAAAAAAAAAGCCGATCAGAAATGTGTTTTATGTACAAGATGTAGATCTTGTTTTTTAATATATTTATTAAGGCAAGAGGAATTTATTGATACCAATATTCTTATTTAAATTACCCATTTGCTGAGTACATGTACAATACTATAAAAGCTGTGAAAATTGTATGATGTTTTTAACAATACATGTATTATTATGAAGATTGACTATTTCTTCAAGTACGAAATGTATTTCACCAGGCCCAAACTCCATACTCGTGATGAGTGGAATTTGTCTCCTGCTCAGATTCATCAAACCAATGACTTCATTGTATGTATCATCCCCCATCAGTGTATATACACAGTTTTGATGTTGAGGTTGAGTTTGCAATGAATATCTGCATGTTTATTATACTGTTGCGTTCATGGGAACAAAGTTTTGATGTTAAGATTCAGTTTGCAATGAATATCCGCATGTATATTATACTATTGTGTTCATGGGAACATCTCAATTAGGTGCTGTTTTTATTTATGGGCTGATTATTTGCTGTCTTTTTTTGTTTTTACTGAAAGAAATGTATTTTCCCAAATACCTCATATATTGTTAAATTTCAATGTTTGCTTGCTGCATAAAATGTACATTGAACAGCAATATAGGCCTTTACATACATTTTACCATGTATAACAAGTCAGGTCAGATTAGAACCATTGTATTATAGGCCTATAAGTCCTTCCATTCTGGTCTCAGTAAAAATGTTCACATGGGTAAAGTGTACTTTCTTGAGGTCATACAATGTTATGTAGATATTTTTGATCCCAAATTTTTCTTTCGTTGATCTGCCATATTAAGAACCACTTTGCAAAAAAAGCCTGTTACTTTTGTTTGATATTTGTTAACGCTGTGAAACTGGAGGATACTGGTAAATTGCTCAAAATCTTTTGCACATTCATACATTTCCTGACTTTGACAACCAGTAAGCCAATGTCAATCCAGTGGTTGATTATATCAGTGAATGTGTCCTTTAAATAAATAACTTGACAATGTAGGGGAGTGAAATACTATAAGAGTTGAGTAACATTGTATAAATATGAGTGAGCTAACATGTGTGTTTGAAAACAGAAGACTGGTAATATAAACTGAGAAGGATTCAAGTCTATTGTTTTTAACTTAAAATCTCTGATTTTCGGCAGCATAAAATAAAATTGTTATGTGTAGAATACATTGTTTGTTAACGTTCAAAATGTTATGTGTGTACAAGAACTCAAAAGAGTATCACTATAGATCGTATGTGTGTAGGGAAAAAAAGTGAAAAAGCAAAAATGATAAGAAAATAAAAGGTGACTATATAATGTAGATGTATAAGCTTTCAGCTTGTATGATTGTGTATCTGAATTGGTTTATGATCTGTTTTAGCCACAATATTCTCCCTGTTTTAACCATAACAAAGCAGAATTAAAATTATTGAAAATAATAATAAAAGGCTGGCTTTTTTTCTCTGAATATTATTTACCACTGCTACTATAGTAGTGGGGGGACTTAATACATATGATCCTCAGCGTCCGTCCATCTTTCCGTTACAAATGTTTGTAAACACGCTAGCTATATAAAACAAATTCAGCGACTAACTTCAAACTTGACATGTAGCTTCCCCCTGTTAAGACTTACATGTAGGATGGGATTGCATTTCATCAAATTAGGCAAAACAATATGGCTGTCATTGGATAATTTTGCAATATTTATATGTTGTGAAAAGTTGGAGAAAAAAATTCACTGAAAAACTATATGTATAGCTTCCTCCCGTTAAGACATACATATAGGATGGGATTGCATTTCACCAAATTCTGATATAAACTTACATGTATACGATAGAAATACCATAGATCTGGTTATATTTCACCAAGTTTCACAAAAAAATATGGCCAATATAGTGCTGTTAAACTTTTATTCTTGGACTCTTCAAGTAAAAAAAAATGTAGTAGGAAAAGGAGATTTGTTGCTATTCTGAGTATTTACTGGTGGACTTGCTTGTTAATACTTAACCCTCTAGGGCCTGCCCCCAGTTCTAGACTTGACAAAATTACAAAAATGAAAACTTAGTCAAATAACAACCAAAATAAAGCAAAAATGCA